>PVKS010006105.1:0-55730 GCA_004027875.1 Aplodontia rufa
TAAAAAAAAAAAAAAAGAAAATAAGAAAATCAAAATTTGTCCTTTTTTGTTTGTCTGAATTGTTAAACACTTTAAAAGAAAATGATGTCTTAGATAGAAAGAAATTTTTGACTTTTAAAATGGAAATAGGAGAAAATTTCTGTTTGTGTTGTTAAAAAAAGTTATTAACTCTGGGAAAAAAAGAAAGAAAAATTCATCTCATAAAAATGAACATAAGCTTAATATTAGAGCAAATGAGAAATTGAAATTTGGGGATTTTTTCGGCCGGAACTAATTTGTAGATTTTTCATTTATCTCAAGCAAGTGCACACATCTCTCTGTTTACCCCTTCTGAATCCTTGTGGTCACAAATTAGCAACAGACTCTTGATTGCATGCCATCCATATTTTGCTCAGGAAGGACTCAGCTGCTCAATGTGGCTGGAATTCTGAGAGGTTAACTCAAGATGGCGATGAGACCAACAGGAAGAAACACTGCAGTTGGAACATGCCCCACGTCATGAAATTTGGCCTAAAAATCTAAAATAAATAAAGGGGTACAAAAGAGCTGAGTTCTATTAAAATTTAAGAGAACAATTTCAGGTCAGAAGAGCTGCGCTCCTAAGTTCCCTCTTGCAGCCCTTCCTCCTTGGAAGAAGGGCAGGGCCCCCATAGAGGGTGGGAGAATGGGCAAGAGGATAGGACATTGTCAGAAGGAAAAATATGACAGCTTCAATGCTTATGATTTTTTTTTTCTTTTTAAAAAATTTCTCCTGGAGATTAAGAGTGTCAGACATTGACATAAGTCTCAGAGAAGTGACCCGTAAAGTAATTAGAAGAGGAATTCCCCCCACCCCACCCTCTTGTCTCAGAGCTGGGTCAGATGAAAGGCACCTCTGTTTACTTCCTGATCCATCTAATTTCTGTAACGAGGACCATCCCAAACTCATCTCCCAGCAGCTGCTACAACTGAAACTCAAGAGGCTGCCCCAGGCACCGTGGCACCTTCTTAGAACCCTGACCCTAATGGATTAGCTTTTCTTAGCCCAGGTGGCAATTTAACAGGAGGCCACACTTTTACACTAGTATGGGACCACTGAAAATAACTTCAAAGACCACGGCCTAAATTAGAGCTAAGAAAACACAGCATTTTCTAAAATGTCCATCAACTGGCCATTTTCTCATCCGCATGTTCCGAAGGAAAACAATCATGGGCATAGCGGGAACAACAGGGAGGAGCAAAGATTACTAAGTGAAGCAATGAAAAGTAAAAAAAAAAATGAGCATTTTCATTAGGAGTTCTGAAACTTCTTTTATGCATCATGAACACAAAAATTAAGAACCCATATTTCCATAAGGACTTAGTTATTATTTTCAAACAAAATGTTACCCAATATTGGCCTGAGAAACTTTTTACAAAGTTCTAAAAGTAATATCAGTGATTAATGTATTCCTTTTTTTATTATTATCCAACATTTCCATTTGCTTTCGAATGCCAAAAATCTTTCAAAAGAAAATCTTCCCATGGTCACCCTTTTCACAATAGCCTTGCGTTTTCATTAAACGACTCACGTAAAAATGTTGGTAAGTGTATTAGCACATCTACCATGATATTTCCTGACAGCGAAAGTCCACAAACAATTTGGAAAGTAGATGAGTGAGATAGAGAAAGAACAGATTAGTTGACAGACTGGAGGCTGTGCGAAAAAAAATGGCTTTGAAGGGCTTACAGGAGACTCTAAATTACAGGATAAGGTACAGAAAAACTCTCTGATAGAAGAGCAAAAGCGAACCATTTTTAAAAGGTTAAAGGTTAACAAGGAAATGATACTTCATATACTGGTGTATAAATATGTTGAACTACAACATTTAAAAAAAATTTTAACATCAAATTTGGTGAATTTAACCATAGAAATTCATGAGATTTAGGGGTTCTTTTTGAATTCTTTAAATAGCAGCCCAGTTTGTAAATCAATGTAAAGGAGGAAAAATATATAATATACCCGCTAGAATGTTTGGAAAATGTCAGATCTGTCTTGTCTCTGGATTTTAATCTCATACCAGTTGACCGCTATCGATGTGCTACTAGTGGAAAGAATTCTTTTAAAAATGAAACAGATGTGGAAAAGCAAACAGCAACAGAAATGAAGGGTTGTTGCATAAAAATAAATAGTCTCAGATTGCCTCAGCTTACCATTGCTCTGCCTTGTTTTCCTTGTTGCATAGAACTGAAAATGGAAAAAAATATACATTGTGTAGTAAGATATTTGATAGCATAATTACACTTTTTATTGAAATGGAACTGCTATTTTTACCTCTTAAATAAAACTGTGTTTTCTCCACCTGTATGGGACTTTCTCCAACACATTTAGTAATATTTTATGTGTTAAGTTTGTGACTTCTGTTATGTACAAGAAAAAGCTGAAGGGTTTGATGACGATCTGACCAAGAGCTTGAGACAATAAATAGGACCTTTTGCACAGATTCTCTTTCATTTTGCCACACTTCATTTATCTTTTGGGAAATAGTTCATTTTTCCAATTATGATCCTAACATGGATCCCAGATTCCTTATGATTTTTTTTCCCTCCCCTAGAATTGTGACTTCTAAAATTTTCCCTGTGCTCTTTTGATGAGGTGGTTATGAATTTAGTTGCAGGAGGGAAATGTACCAGGAGAAAAAAAGTCAATTTGAACTTCAGCATGTCTGAGTACGGTGACATCGACGAGCTCTGTGCACCTGGGAGGGATACTGTCTTTTATGTGGAACTGACTTCTCCTTTTAGCAAGGAGAGGATAGGGCAGGATTGAATTTCTCAAGTCAATTTTAAGATTCGTATTCTATTGAAGGGTAAATTTAATTTTTGGCACCTTTGCTATCTTCTGTGATTTATTATAATTTTTTCATCATTTTCTCTTAGTTATTTTCACAAATGAACTGAGATGTCATGTCATGAAATAGATTAGCCTATTTGGGTTTTCCAAAGACCCATTGCAATCCATTGGCCAACATAGTGACAGATGAGAGAAGTGGCACCAGGATTACCGATTTACTAATCAACATTCTGAAGTATATGTATTAATATGGAGAAGAGGTTGCTAGCAAGTGCCGGTTATGAAGGGAACCTGACTGTGGCAAGGACATAGACATGAAATTGAGAAATAAAGAAAATGCGCCATCATCAGAAACCGAAGTGCTTCTAGAGGTACACATGGTCTAGAAAAGGTTTAAATAGGCTTTCTCCTCTCTCTTTGAAAATAGTGTCCATTCTTTGTCACCAAAATAACTCTTACATAATTGATGAAGAATAATCAGTAACATCTTCATTCTTTTATTTTATTACTTACAGACTTCTTTTAGATTATTTGATATAGAGTAGGACACTGCTATCTCTCCCAAACATGGTAGAGAGCTTTCCATAGAATAGATGTGCATGATTTTACCTTGAATGATCACACCGCTGTTCCCTTTTCTGAGAAAGTCTTAGTTAAATCTCTACTTTGACACTTAGCTCCTGACCTTTTACAGATTATTCAGAGTTTCTCACCATTCATATCATAAAAATCATAAAAATCAAAGGAAATCATGCATGTAGAATGCTTAGTACGGGGTTGTTCTTTGTTCTACTGTTCATTTGATGACTACTTTTATTTTCATGTCCCTCTATTTCTTTTCTCTTCAGAGAGGCCTCTCAGTCATCTTTACTTACCAACCCAGAAGGAATTCAGGGAGTCATACATTTGTTAATAAGCAATGATTCTCCTTCTTTGTCAAAATTTTGTTAGAGGTTTTTCTTAAATCAGTGATGGCTCTGTCACAGGTATCCTGGTTTGATGTGAGACCTGGATATGCTCAGTTGAGCAAATATCAATGGGAACGAGAGATACCGCAAGGGAGAGGGCTTGACAGATGACAGATGTTTAGAAACAAATAAACAAACAAAATAGAGGCCTCTCTAAAAGGGTTTATAGTTTAAAACTGAGTGAGTGAGAAGACAAAATGGGAGAAGTCATTAACAGAAATAGAAATCCCAGAAAGAGAAGTAGGGTCAGGTGGGATGGCAAAGGGCTCATTCAGGACCTGTTAGCTATGCAATACCTAACACAGGTTGCCAGAATGTGCAGGACATGGGAAAGATTTAGACAGGAACCCAGGAGATGGGGCAGACTGGAATTGTCACCTTCTCAAGGTTTCCAGGAAAGGAAATGCTTAAGTCAGGTTGTCCATGAAGAACTAGTAACTGGAGAAAAGGTGGTAAGGACCAATCCTTGGCAAATACCCATATTTAGGGACTGGAGAAACATAGAAATATTCATTTTTCAATGTAACTACTGAGCACCATTGCCAAAGTTTGCATAGGGAAGTCTTTATGGAATCCCTTCAGCTAGGCATCCTATTTATGCTCAATCAACCTGTAAATTGGGAGAACAGAGAGATTTCCCAGAAACCTCACTGGCTGTGTAGACAAAATTAAAACACATAATTTCCTTTTTCTTCTCAAAAAATTAATGCATAGGAGAATATTTTTGTACTAGCCTACTGTAATTATAGAAAACCCCTATATTATACTATCCAGAATAATTTTGAATTAGCTTGTATCTTTAACAAAGTTACAACATCTTTCTAGAGTTAAAAAAGGCCAGGAGTGATGGCATGTGCCTATAATCCCAGCAACTCATCAGGAGAATCACAAGTTCAGGCCAGCCTCAGCAAGTTAGTGAGACCACAAGGAACTTAGTGAGACCCTGCCTCAAAACAAAAAATAAAAACGTCTGGGGTGTGGCTCAATCTCAATGATTAAACACCCCTGCGTTTGATTCCTTGCACAATAAATAAATAAATAAAACACAGAGTTACAGAGAAAACTTGAAAATAATCACAGATGGATTTAGGACATATTTGTGCTCACCGATGAATGGGAATTTTCTCTGTAGCTTTCTGTCTGACCTCTACTGAAAATAAAGTGGATGAACCAGGATCTGGTATGAGGGAAGCTGGAAAATGCGTATTCCTTTGAGAGAAAACTGGTTCAGCCCTTCCCAGCATCTACAGTTCAGATAGTACAGCCCCTTCACTCACCCTGGAGTACACTGTTTACTAAAGGATGCTGCCTATTGGGGTCACCTGAGGGTCTTGCAAAAAATCCCAAATATATGCCTGGCTTTCTGTCTCCAAAATTCTGGTCTAATATGGAGTGCCACCCTAGCAACAGCAGTTTTAAACATTCTCCAGATGAGCGTCCTGTTGAGCAAAGCTTGCAATTAGAAGGAAATGTAATTAAGTATAGACTTCCTACGTCTTCCAACTTGAGATAGAAGGAACAAATAAAGTTTAAGAATGAAGATATCAACAAGTAACTAATTGCTTAGAAGCAACAGAAAGTCCATGGAATTTTGTATTCGATTGTGTTTGCACAGATAAATAAGACTTGAACAAATAATAGAATCTTCCTGAGACTATATATATATGAAATGACCTGCATATATGAATATGTAACAACAAATTCCATCAATGTGCTATGATGCACCAATAAAAATATGGAAAAAATTGAATAAGTATTCAATTTTCAGACGAAAAAAAAAAGAAATTATGTTACACTTGAAATGCTCAAATAATCTAGAGTATAGATTTAAAAAATTATGTTGTGTGGGCTGGAGCAGTGGCTCAGCAGTTATGGCACTTGCCTGGCATATGCAAGTACAGGGGTTTGAATCCCAGCACCAAGTGTACAATGAAGTGTTGGAACAATGAAAGCCATGTGAAAAACTAAATCAAACTGATTTTGTCTTCGTCTCTCACTGTCCCTCTCTCTCTTAAAAAAAATTATGTGGTACATACCAACAGGACATATTTTATGAATTTATGACTAAAATATCTTTGAAATATATTTATTTTTCAACTTAATATGGGTGTTTTTCAAATAGAACACTGTGTATTGAGTTTTCAAAATAACTGCATAAGATCTCTCAGGTGACATAATTAAAGAACAGGTCTCAAAATTATGTGAATCATTTGCTAAAAAATGCAGCTATTTTTTTTTTTTGTCAAGATCTAACAAGAACCAACATTTCAAAACATGCCTCAATAACTCATAGTCCTAAAGTCAGAGGCCTGTGATTTGGAAACAATGAGAGGCTGTTTTTTCTTGATAGCTAAGGAAACCAATTCTGTTGTCATGGAAAAATGATTATTATCATCAGGGCGTTTTTCTAATGCTAAATAAATACATGATTATCTTAGTTTTTCTCATTGAATTGGAATAAAGAAGGCATAATATTTTAGGACACTCTTTAAAATTATTGAATGTTAATTTCTGCTGAAAATATTGTCTTAGGCACTAAGAACAAACTGACAGTAAAAGCATAGTACCCGGAGTTGAGGAGCTCAAAACTATATGGAACCATAGAATCTCAAACTCACAGGCTAACTTCTACAAAGATACAAGTGCAGAAAGATTTTGAGTTGTTCAGTTAGGAGTCTAAACTGTCTGTCAGAAGTGACTGTTCTAGTTGGCATAATGAGTAGCTGCTACTTGCCTTTTTAAAAAGTACTAGCAAGATTATTTTTGAGTGCCTCTACAGTGAATTTTAGAACATCTATGTACAGTTTGCTATGTCTGCAAGTGACTGCAAATGATTCAGTTTTTTAAAAAAGTAACATACTCTCAAGAGAACATGGAGTCTAGAAGAAGGTGAGTTTTACTTCATCTGCATTAGAATTGGTTTGTCTTCATGCAGAAAAAAAATGTCTTGAGTGGATGATTATTTTCCACTTGAGAGGGCAATGCCTTCTTTTAATATCTAGACACTCAGCCAAGAAACTTCATTTTTTGGGAAAACCGTTCTTAATGGTGAACATCAGAAATATAGACGGACTATCATTTGTTTTTGAAAATCCAGTTACATAGCAAAAATTTGTTTCCACAGTTATTGCCATAATGACTAATATTGTAATAAATATCATTGCACAGGAAAGAGGAAAGATTAAAGGGTCTGAAGGTCCTTAAGACTTGCTGACAAACTGCTTTCCAGAAGAGCTGTTCAAGTAAAAGCTTCCACTAGTAAGGCATGAATGTGTGCCTTGCTCTACACAAATGAACATAGAATGCTATTGTCCTAAACTTCTGTTAATCAAACTATATTCTTTTAATTTGCTATCATCGATTATTAGTGATTGATCATAAATAACATTAATTATTGCACATATTTACAAAAAAGTAGCAGTCATCTAGTTCATTATTACTTTGAATTTCAAAGATTAGAGTAAAAACTGCTACGATTAAAAAATGCATTGAAAATCTTTTCCATCCTTTGAAATAAAAAGGTGAGGGGAGTTTTCAAGGATGAAGGAAAGAAGAGTTGCATTTTTAAATATGTGCTATACTTTTTTAGCCATTTTAGGATTTGGTTCTTGCTGAATTTCACAAAATTTAAGGTTTTCAGAATCTTCCATTTACTGTGAAGCATTAACGTGATTCAGCCCCAGTTGCCATTTCAAATTCTATGCTGCTTTGATTCTATAAATATAAATAAAAGTTTTGCTCTTGTTTCAGTGGTTAATAAACATGGATTTATGGAGAGCACTGTCTTCTCAGAGAACTACTTTCTTAGAAATAAAATCATGGAAAACAAGAATATGGGAATGAACAGTGAATTTTTTTGTAAATATGCTTGCCTAAAATTACAAATATTATCAAAAAATGGCAAGAGAAAAACAAGTTGGTTTTAAATTTTATAGCTCCACAGATAGTTTAAAATTAGTTGAAGACTGTCAAAGTATTTAAACATTGTTTTCTTCCAATCCAAAAGATTTTGTTAATAGTTCCATTTCTTCTCAAAATATAAAATATAAGATGACATTTTTAATATGTCTTTGATGTTTTGTGTCCATAAATCACAAAAAGCCAAATAATACTGTTTTATTCAAAGTATAGTATTACTATACTAGATTCAAAGTAATAATAATGGTACAACTGAACTTCAGTACTGAGATAAATATTCCCAATTTAAGAAGGAAAACATCTTTTTATTCAAATTTATTTCTCTAAAATATTGTTGTGATCAAAAATTTATTTTTGACAATAACCACATAAGCTACTTTGCTTAATACATAAAACTGCATCTTTTGAAATACTAATATGTACAAACATATGCACCTATGTACTTACAAATTGAGATATACTGTTATGTTCATGAATTCACCTTTGTGCATAAAAAGGAAAATATTCATGTATAAACTTAAAAATATATAAACAAGAGAATTATACTTTATGTATATACTTATTTACAGAATCTCTGTATGCTACATAATAAACATACAATTCATGCATAAATGTATATTGTTTGCATCTGATGAAAGTAAATGTTAGTTTCCATCTTAAGATAACGAGTTACATGATTTATTTGGGATGAAATTAGCACTGAATTTCTTTAAACAAGAACTTTAAATACACTGAATATAAGTTGATAAAGTTCCAATATATAATAAAAAAACTAAAAATCTAGACAAGTTTTCAAAAGCAATGAGGTATAAATATAGTAACAAAGCAACTATCTAATAGATTGAAGAATATGTAGGATTTTTTCTATTTACCATATATAGACATATATGTGTATGCACATATGTGTACACACATATACACACACACATAGAGAGAGAGATAATCAGTTTTATTTATTTTGTCATCTGGTCTTTCTTTCTCTAATACTCAGCTGTCTATGTGGTGCTAGGATTTGAATGTGGGTTCTCCAGCTTGCCAGGTAAGCGCTCTACCACTGAGCTATGGCTCTAGCCTCTCTATTTATGTATTTTTAATGTCTATTGCCTATGACTGAAGGGGAGGGGACTTCAAAAACCAAAGGTAAAGTTTGTATAGGAAAATAAAATAGATACTTTCACCCTTAGAAATAACTTCCCAGTTTGTTTGGAATAATAAAAATTATCTTTATACTTTTAAAATGATTGTAGGTAGGGGTTGGAGTGGTGGCTCAGTGGTTGGAGCATTTGCCTGGCATGATTGAGGACCCAGGTTCAAACCCCAGTCCCACATACACAACTAAGTGTCAGAGAAACCAAGGCCAGATAAAATAAATAAATAAAATTGATTATTTCTTTCCTCTCTCTCACTCTGTTCCTCTCTCTCAAAAAAAAATGATTATAAGTAATTAGGTAACAAGTAGACAAAGCTCAAATATGTGCACTATTTATAAAATCTCCATTAATCATACCTACCGTAAAATTCATTTTAATTAATAATGTTGTTAATGACAGTCTCTTTCTTTCACCTGACTCTGCAAACAGGGACAGTAAAGTCTTCCTGATTAGACTAAAGGTGATTTTCCCATGGTGGATTGTGGCTAATAATTCCAGACTGTTCCTACCCTGAAGATCTGTAAACTAGCCAAGCTTGACATTTGGCTTAGGAAATCACTGAAGTGCCACTGTACTTATTAGATAAAGGTCTTTCATTTGTATTTTCCAAAAGCAAATTAAGTTACGAAATATCTGTTTTAACACTCAGAAACACATCATGCTTACGTGGTGAGCTAAGAATGCAGAATGGCCAAATGAGATCAAAGGGGAAAATTTGCATTTTTCTCTTCTTCTCTAGCCAAAATATCACCAGTAACATTTCCAAAAGTACTTTATACCAGATTTCTTGGATGCTCTAAGCCCTCAAGCTAACCAAAGTATTAAAATAGAGACTCAAGAATCCAGAGAGGCTCCTAAATTTAAGCAGTTGAACATTTAGAAAAGGAATGTGATCTATTTAATTAACGTGTCACCTCCTGGATGGCCAGGTGTTCCTTAGAAGTTACCTATGTGAGTATTGATCCATCTAAACCTCATATGAGTTGACAAGATAATGTGGCAACTGAAGCTTTGAGGGAGAAAAAAATGTCTACAGACGTGTTTACGGCTTCAGTCCTGTTTTAAAAAGCTCTCAGCGCAGTCTTTGTTCCTTAGTAGGGTAGTGCTTTAAGACAGGTTAATGCTTGTAGAGCAATTTTACTGTAATTATTTTTTGTTCATTATTTAGACCTGTGGATTTAAATGTATTGCATTTATCAGAGATTTTTTTTAGCATATTTTCATCATCCCAGTGTAGGTGGCATGTTACATATATTTACATACTATGGGGTTGGTTTCAGAAAACAAATAACAACAAAAAAAATCACGCTGTACAAAATAGTAAAAAATGTGCCTATCTGCCTTTTTGTACTTATTTGTTTAATTATATACATTTATGTGTTCATAAATATATTCATGTTTATAAACAATAGATAGATATTCATATACTGGTATGTTAAAATGGGGTTTATGGGTGGGCTGATGGCTCAGATGTTAGAGTGCTTGTCAGGCATGCCCGAGGACGCAGGTTCAAACCCCAGCACCATGTACACAACTAAGTGTCAGAGAAACAAAGGCCAGATGGAAAAATAAATAAAGTTGACTCTCTTCTTTCTCTCTTGAAAAAAAGGGGTTTTATATGGATCCATAAATTTATTAGAATTGTCAATGTGTTGAGATAGATTTCTTCCTTACTATTGAACAGTTCCTTGAAAATAAGGAATTATAAATAAATATGATTGACTCACAATTATGTTAAAAAGGCATTACAATAAAAATATTGCATAATCTAGAAAAATCTTAAGATCGAGATAATAAAAATACAGATGAGTTCATGTAGCATATCTTTGCCTTTTAACCAAGTATAAAGATGCAGCTGGCAATGTCATTTCAGGAGGCCAGCTGACCATGCCCTCAAGATGCAGACGGAGCTCAGCACCTGCAGGAAACTGTCACTGGACAGTCCCTTTCCATGGCAGCAGAGAGTAGACTTGCTGCTCACTTTTGAGAGTCAGGCAGAAAGCTTCAAATAAAATGAAAAGTAATTTCAAGTTTGAGAAACGAGATGTGAAAATGTGCTGACAAAAGCTTCCAGGACTCACAGAATTGACGAGTAAGCAGTCATGACAGGGAGAGATCGGAGCATCTGACCAACCATGTGTGAAAGAGAGACTGGACACACACAGATTCCCATAGTTAGCAGGGTTCAACATCGGATAAGGCAGTGATAGTTCTATCACAACATACAAAAAATAATTCGCCCATTTGTTTTTTCAAATTTTATGATCTAAATTAGGACATTTTGAAATTACCTAGCACTATGTAACAAAGCACTCTTCACTCTCGTGGCTTAGGACGATGACCATTTTAGTAACTTTCATAATGCTTTGAGTTGACTGGTCTCGATTGGCTATGTTTGGTGGCTGTTTGACTGTGATGTCACCTGACTGGACTTGAAATCCAAGATGGCTTTTGAACTTGGCACTGGGTGTTGTGACTGGCCCATTTGAAACTGTTGAGAATGCTTTTTATCTCTTCTATGTGACTTCTCCATGTTATCTGAGCTTATCACACAGAGCAACTATGTTCCAAGAAGGAACATTCAAAGACACATTCCAATCATAGTGCATGGCTCTGTTGGTTTTATGTTTGTTAATATTAATCCACAGTGTATGAAGAAGTAGACCTGGGTTCCCTGGGGGACTCCGAAGTCTTATGTCTAGTACTTTCCTTGTGCGTCAGTGAATTAACAGGGGATTGGTCTCAGGAGAAATAGATTCAGAGTAACAGGATTGGGAAGGGAAAGAAAGCTAGCCAGAATATACCCCCAAATTCCTATTGGTATCCCAGGAAGCTCACAATGGCTTCCTATTGGTTTCACAGGAAGCTCACAATGGCTTCCTATTGGTACCACCAGAAGCTTAGAAGCTAAATTTCACACACATTTATTGGGTCCCAAGGCAAAGTGGCCATGAGACTCTTACAACCAGGTCAGTCAGTTTCTAACTGAGGTCTTTTCTAGCAAGGTTTCTGAGGGGACACTCCTTCCAGAGAGATGGTGTGGAGCCTTCCGAGTTGTGAATCAACTCACAATGCCATTGCACACACAGCCTGCACTACCCCACTGCGCTGTTCCTAGAAGTGCCAATCAGCAATCTTGATTTCACAAATATTGTAGAATACCCCTCATTTTAAAATTGTCATTTGTGTTTCATCTGCCTTGACTTTCAGAACCTAAGACCAACCACAAGATCCCTAATCTGAGTAAAGCAGGTTTACACTGCCAAGCCTTATTATTAAAACTTCTTCTATTTTCCTCACTCTTATATTTAAAAATATCTTATGCCTTTTAGAATGATATTGATATGTTTTGTCCCTACTATTATTGAAAGCTGTTAAAAGAAAGGAGAAAAATATTTTATGGCATTCTTATAATTCTTGATTTTGGAAATAGTGTCCCAATGGAAGTAGGCTATTTCGTAGCATCAAATGCTTGGTCTACAATTCCTACTGGATGGTAAAAATGAATAAAGTGAAATAGAGGAAGAAGATGAAAATAAGGAGAATTTTGCCCAAGAAGACTTAGATAGCTAGCAGGATTCCTGCATATCCAAAGAGGCACCTTTCCCCTAGTTGGGCCCTTATCAAAGAGAGCTAAAGAGAAAAGACATGACAGATTGATGAATCCATTATAAAAGCCATTGAAGGATGTGTTTGGCCAAATCTAAACTGAAGAGAAAATTTAGAGGAATAAAGACGTTTAAATGACCAAAAGGAAAACAATGATGTATCTTAAGGACTGCAGATTTTGTTATTCCAACCTAATGAATATTCAAAGAATCATTTGATATATTTACAAGATTTTTAAAAACTTATTGAAGAGTTCATAAAAGATAAAGACACTGAAAATTGGAAAAACTGAACTTTTAAAACATACATTTATTTGCTACTTATTGGCTACAGGCTATTGAGGCAGAATATACACTAATTTTTGCATATATGTCCTTTTTTAAGAGAGAGAGTGTCAGAGAGAGAGAGAAAGAATCAAATTTATTTAGTTTTTCGTATGGCTTTCTTTGCTCTGACACTCTGTTGTGTACTCGGTGCTAGGGTTTGAACCCACTAACGCACGCAAGCCAGGCAAGCACCATAACTGCTGAACAACCACTCCAGCCCCATGTAAAATAAAGGTGACATTTTAAAATGACTTCCAAAGATTTAAGCTAAAGTGTATACTTTATCAATTTTGAATTCTAAAGACAGCATCCCTGATTCAATGTTTCAATTGGATATAATAAAGGAAGCTGTATCTATTGGATTTTTTAGTTATGTGAACAAAGTCTAAAAATCAAACCAAGGTGAAAACATTAAAAAATACCAACAAAAACCTAATCAAGTCATATTAATGAGCCATTTGTGAAACATTAAAATATCATGGAATTATAGTAACTGTAGTAGTTTACTGCCAATAAATGAATAGCTCAGTGGGGAGAATGCAAGGTTAAGAGAGACCCAAGTTCAAATAGTAATATTTTAATATAAAAAATATTGCTTTAAAATCAGTTGCAAAAAGATGAACCTCCAAATTTCCTTATTCTAAAATACAGTTCTGATGTCTCCATTGTGGATTTTAAAATAACACATACAATCATAAAGCTACTAGTAGTAAGCATTACTTAAAGAACGAACTTGGGTCAAAGGGTCATTTTAAAATCAAGTCACAATATTCCCATCACATATAGTGAAAATATTGGTAAATTCTCAGAGCAAACATTTCTGTAGGTCAAGAAACCATAAACCATTTAAAATCATATTTGAAGTAACAAACGGGGAAATGGTTATACAAACAACACAAAAAAGGTTAACACTGATCTTTAGTAAAGGTCAGTTACAAATCATCAATTAATCAACAATTGAGTGAAAATATTTGATTTTACATGTCTGTATCTGTGTTGAATGAGAGAGACAGCATACCTGCTGGGCAGGCAAAACACGAAAACATTCAAAAACTTAACGAAAAACTTAGCAAACCACATGGACACATTTTTAAGAGAGTTCAATGGTTAATGAACACACAAAATATGCTGAGATCAGTTAGAATTTTGTAACGATAATCAAACTATAAAATATGAATGCAAAAATTTTTATTGTATTAGGAAACAACCATTTGATGGGAAAAATGTCATCCAGGCTAGTTTGAGGAAATGTGCACATCGTGAATTATTGGTGAAAATATTAATTGACATTTAACTTGCTTGTAGGGAAAATTAGTAATATCTGCAGAATTTTGACATGCACATATCATTAAATCAACCAAATGAACCTGAAATTAATTTTTAAAATGTATATGAAGAAATGTGACTGGGAATAGGTTGCTTATAATTTGAAAAAATTTATAAAGTGATATATTTATTTCGTGGAATATATTAGCTTGTTTCAAAGAATAAGGTGGATCCACCTGTGATCTGATGTAATTAGAAACACACACGCACACTCGCATTTTTCTTTATGCTTTGAAACTGCCTTAAAGAACATCTAACCTGTTAATGCTATGTGGCTCTGTGGGAAAAAAATAGGTAAATGCTATAGAAAATTCTAGAGGAAGCCCTGGGCACAAAGGTTTCAGTGATGGTTGAGTGTCACAATGAAAGCAGGGGAAACTTGAGTCACTGTATGGTGGAGAGCAGCTTAGAGGAGCTGCTAGGCAGGGAAGCTAAACATGGGCTCATTTGTGAGGAGATTTCAGAGTTCATTTGTGACTCTACCCTAGTTTCACCTACAAAAAGTAAAAAATAAAATTTAATACCAGAATTATCTTGAATTTGGTTTTATTATGCTCTATTTTAGGATTTTATTGTCCTATGAGAAAGTTTTCTAAATTTTTTATCAGTCCAGTTAAAAATAGAATTTTTTTTCAAAATTTACATTTATTTTATGAGTTTAACATACACTTTAACTTTCCTGCTTTCTCAAAATCAGCAATTTTTTGAGAACATAACCTAGTTTCCAGGCACTTTGATAGAGTCCAGAGCTATACATCTAATGGAAGGCAAAGGAACAAAACTTTCTTTCACAAAATTATTTCACAGAAATTTCGAAAACAGGGGAATCTGGCTTGTGACTACTTAAATGCCTCAGGTAGAGGAAATGCTTCTGAATGAAGCATTGCTCAACTGAAAGCCTGGTGATGACCCATCTCAGGCAAAGGCTGGAAATTCTTATAGAGAGAACTATGTAGCTCTAAAACTGGGCTTCACCAATTTGAATGACTCTGAATGGGTGACCTGCAAGGGATAGCAAATTATAATATTTTAGTGTGTTCTCTTTAAAGTGTGAAATTTAATACAAGATGGCTTAGGGTTATCAACGTCTATGAAAAATGCATCATCATTTGAATAGCAAGTATAGTAAAAATGGTCATTTCCATGTGACTGTGGCTTTTTTTAAACTTCACAAATATGTAGGAACAGAGTTGACATTAACCAGATGACAGTCATCACATTGAAGGCATGGATGGCAACAATTGGGGCATTTTTACACCTATAAGATTGTTTTTCTGTCAGTGTTTCATTTGCATCTTCAATACCTGCAGAGTTTTCTAGTTCCCAAAGCTGTAATGATCTAGGCATAGACTAGAGTAGCATGTTTTGCTATAATCAAAGAAAGCTATATTTAATATATCGATTAATGTATACAAATCCATCATTTTATTGAAACGGTTTTAACATAAACATGTATGATTTTATGTAGATGGGTGTATTTGGACATTGTATCACATATGGAAATTTCTTAGGTTTCCTCTTTTCCCCATATGTGCCTTGAACTGTCTCTCTCTCAGATGGGGTAAGTCTTGAACCCCGTTGGGATGGAATATTATCAGCTTGTATAGCTTGTCTCCTTCAGAGCACTCTTCCTTATGATCACACTACCTTGAGTAATCATATTTATTCCATCTTGTCCATAAAAGGAACTTCTGCATCACCAGACTTCAGTTTTCAGTTAAACACCTGGTTATTGATTTTATCAAAGAAAGGCAAGTGATAATGTACCTCCTGATAATCTTTTCCAATATTCTGTCTGCCAATCTCTTTTTACTGAATACTTTAAGAAGAAAATATTTTCAAATTCTCACTTTATGCAAGACAACCTATCTGAAATTCAAGCATTATTAAAATTAAACCTTCTGCTAA
The DNA here is from genome assembly GCA_004027875.1 of Aplodontia rufa. Classification (NCBI taxonomy): domain Eukaryota; kingdom Metazoa; phylum Chordata; class Mammalia; order Rodentia; family Aplodontiidae; genus Aplodontia; species Aplodontia rufa. The sequence continues at coordinate 16,019 of PVKS010006105.1, forward strand.
GGATGATTCCATTTGCAGTGCGAAATATGCTAATATTCTTGACACGCCTTTATTGAACTTAATCTTTCCTTGAAGCGGATTAAAAGTTTCCACCCTTATCCAGGTGTTGCAACGTGGGAAGAAGCATGTAACAGCAAACAAAAGAACCCCCGGGTGCCAATACCTTGTCAGCCCACGTTGAACAATTCATATTGTTACAAGGAAATTCTTTCATGTTTTATCACATCGCTGGAAGAAAACAAGAGTGGAAATGCATAGGCTTACAATCCTTTAACTTACTTATTAGAAACAGATCTTACTGGGAAGGATTGAAAGGGAAAAAGAGTTCTTCAGTGAAGGGGCTGATTCCCTACTGAGAGAGTGTCTTGGGTATGTTGGAGTGACTGGGGGTTGGGGGAGAATACGAAGATGCAAGATGCGTCAGAATTCTTTTGTTCTGAGATCTGTAGAGATTTTATTTCATTCAGTTACTTCTGATCAAGTAACAACTGACACTCGATGGACCCTCTCTCTGTGTTAATTCACCTGTACACACTCATCTTGGACTTTCTTTGACCCTCTCCCCTTTTCCACTAACCCCGCAGAACTGGAACACAAGCTCTGTTTGAATAGGGGCTAGGTTTCTGATGTTAATATATCTCCAGTACCTGGCACATGGTAAATAGTCAACAAATATTTATTGAATGAATGAATCAATGAACCCAGAGTTCTTCTGAGCCAGATTCCCTAATCAAGGCACATTTTCAATTCCTGCTAAACAACATTAGAAAAAACCTCAGAATCCTGGAAGAAAGAGATAACAAGACCATTCTACTTCCTCCGTCTCTAGTAGTTCAAAACTCAAATGACACCAAAACTCCAGAAAGAAGTGGTCGTTGTGCTATTATTATTTGTTTTCATAACAAATCCTGTTCACTCCATCTAATGCCACGTATGAAAATTATACTACTGCTCCATTATTTTTAAGCAATCAATATTTTAAAGTAAGGCCGTTACATTATATATATATATAATTAGATTTGATAATTTTTATAATCAATGAATCTTCTCAGAGGGTGTCTGACATTGATATTTTACAAGAAAATAAAATATTATCATGAGAGCAAGTGACAGTATCACTTTAAGAGTGTTTTTACATGTATTCAGTGTCAATGTGAATATTTCTAAGAGCACTTTCATAAATCGTTCATTTTATTATTTTCTTCTGATGTGAGACTCAATAATGTTGAGTCTTTAATGTTCTTCTCCACATTTATTAAATGTTGTTCATTTAGTGCCTGTAATGCCTTAGATATGAGCTGTGGTTAGAAGTGGTAAAGGATTTTAACATGGTGTTTCATTTGATATTCAGAAAAATCTTATAAGGCTTCTATCACTCCCATGGCACAGATGAAAAAAACTAAGATTCAGCAGGATAGAAACTTCATATTTAAAAACCTGTCTTCTTTCCACTATTTCGGACTGCTGCCCACATCATATTTAACATTTTGCATGTTAATGAATATGAAAAGTGGCTGGCCTTCTTAAAGTGGTCATCCTTGATTACCACAACCTCACTTTTAGAGAAATCAGTCAACGGAGAGTAATTTAGCTTGTCTTGTTTAGGAAGCTTCATTTCTTCTATTTTTGTTTTTTACTAGTATTTTTTCAGTTTTGTTAAAAATGTTAACTAAATAAATAGGTTTTATATACTCAATATATGATACTTTTTCTGGTTCAGAATTTTGTAGTACTCCGTAATTTTTTTCCCAACATTTCATCTCTCTGCTTCTGCATATAGCAAAAAAAAAAAAAAAAAAAAAAAAGTATCACAAATCTAAGTTATAGAATACCTCTTCTTGCTCTAGTACTATTATTCATAGCAATATAGTTGGAAAGTAGGGTTAGGAACTTAGAAGACACAGGTCATTAATATGATGACTTGTTTAGGTTTAATAGATTTTGGAACCAAAAATTTTGGCAGTAGAATAAATAAGCACAATTCACTTAACATGCTACCTAATTATGGAAATTTAACTTGTTTATATGTTGTGCAATGAACATTTTAATATGAATTGATTTCCAGTTTTGCACGAGAATAGGTTAAAAAATGGAGATTCCTCATTTTTTTGGACCTTAATGTTTAATCCTTTTAGCTATACATATCTTCTGCTATAACCAGCCATTCAAAACAACAATGTAATTAATTTAGAGTATCCAAGAGGAGGCATACATTATAACTTAATTGTCTGCTGTTGTATAACCCCATTCAGTCTGAGCAGTCTAAAAATAAACAATCCAATTCAGGAAAGTGTAATTCTAATTTTAGATCTTCCAATACATAGTTGTGAGATAATTTCAAAATTTGGTCAATTACACTTGTGGGAAATTTTTGTGTGTAATACTCATTTTTACCCAGTATGGCTTATAAATTTATTTCAAACTTCATTCGTGGTAACACACAATTCTCAGATTTATCTATTTCCACCTATCTTTGAACTGATAACTATTATCCCTTCACTTTTTTTCACCAAGACTAAACATACACACACACACACACACACACACACACACACCTTATAATCAATTATTTTTTAATTAAATCACTGTTGGATTTATTTAAAATCCCTTAATAAACTTTTAATGTCTTTGTAATTTAAGAGGAATTCTATATCTGTGGTAGCTCTAATAGGGAAAACTATAATACTTACAGATATGTTTCAACAGTAAACTTAATGATATGATGATCTTTTTATAATTTTATTTTTTATAATTTAGCTCACATTTGACTATCTTTAGCTAATATTCTACCTATCCTTTATTGAGCACATACTATGTGGCAATCAGTGAATTAACATTCAACATGCATATAATTATTTGATTTTCACATTTGTATGTTGTAAGGATGTCCCTTTAAGAGGCTAATGAAATTATTCAAATTGACCCTACTGGTGATTAACAGATCCAGGCTGTACATTGTGGATGAGAAGACACGATAGGAGCTACATCCACTATTGTACAATTTCTCTCGGGGAGTAGGAGCTAGCTATCTTTTTACAATATCTAATTAGTCAGGGTTCAATCAGGAGAGAGCTATCACATAGCAATTTGATAATAGGAAATTTCATATGAAGAACTACTGAATTATGATAGAAGATACTACAAAGATGTAAAGAGAACTCCAAAGGGGTCAGCAAGGATTAATGAAAGGACTCAAGGGAGGTAAAAATTGGAAGTGGGTCCTTTATTTGTCTGATGTTCTGACCTCACTGGAGAAGGTGCCATTTCTGTCAACTCCTTAAGAAAGAAGTCTGCTGACTTGCCCAGGCCAGGGTTGGTCCACAGTCATTGTATAAGCAACAAGAAAACTCAGAGACTAAAGATGTGGAGGCCTGTGGGGTGCTGAGTACTTAAGTGGGAGACTGGGTACTTATGATACCCACTTGGGGTGGGGGCACAGAAAACAGCCCCTGAAGTCCAAAGGCTGGTACAACTTGCAAGGAGACAGGAGTCAAGGAGCTTGGGTGTTTTCTCAGAGGAGTTGATGATATTACAAGCATGTGGCCCAGAGCATGTGCAGGGTTCCATTTCTAAGCTCCATTCCAAGTTGAGAAGTTACTGATGGACTGGGCTTTTTGGGCCTATAGCTGGAGCAGAGTACCAGGGTCCCCCTCCATATACCCTATTGACTAAGTGTGTAACAGGGATCTTAGACTAGAAAACAAAGCCCACTAGGACCAGGATAACAGCTCCCTTTCCTTCTACTACTACGTCTTCTGACCAAGCTTTACAAGGTGCTTAAAGAGCTCTGTACATTATCATAGGGCTACTGCTCAAGGATGAATTTGCAGGAAAGATGCCACAAATTATGGAGTTGATTTACACAGCTTGAACGTTGTTTGAGAAGAGGGTCATTAATATTTAAAATCACCTTTCAAGAGTAAGTTAAACATCTGAGATATCATGTAGACTAAGACCATGAATTTTGTGGCATAAATTTAAAGAAACAACATGCCTTTAACACAACAGCAGAATGCTCTCAAGTTTCAGCCAAAGCAAGATTTCTCCATGGAATTATTGTTATTATTATTATTATTATTATTATTTTAAAGAGAGAGGTAGAGTGAGGGAGAAAGAGAGAAACAATTTTTTATTTAGGTTTTCGTTGCTCCAGGACTTTGTTGTGTATGTGGTGCTGGGGTTTGAACAAGCCACCACTCCAGCCCCCTCCATGGAATTATTGAAAAAAACGTTTTCTTAGTCTAGATAAAGAATGAGTTCAAATAACAGGGCTTTGGTTATATCTCAGTAACAATACTATTAATTTTACCTATACCTGTGGTAAACTCTTCCAAATCCCAAGCACGAGTTCTTTAAACTCATGAAGATGTGTTTCATGGAAGATACACAAATTGGAAGAAAAGAGAATGAAAGGAAATGCGTTATGAACATTTATGATTTTTCTGTTATAATTGCCTTAGAACTGAAAGTTATTTGGGCCCATATAACCCCATCTTATTCTAGTTTGAGGTTCACAAGAACATGAACAGAATTTACAAACTGCAAACGATCACCTTTAGTTGGTTTTATTATTAGAGACTAATGAGAAACTCACATTCTCTTAAATTTTATAAAACTGTTTCCGATTTTGTTCTTTAATTATTATTTGGATGAGGAGAGCAGAATTGTTTTCAACCTTTTACTTTAATATGTTCGCATGAAAGTCAAGTAGGACTAGGAAAATATTAAATTATAATTTATGCTTTCATAAGTTTAGCTAGATTTGAAGAATTATTTTGGCCTAAATACATGAGTGTTTTATGTTCTTAGGGCAGGCACATACAAAATGTTAAAGAAATCCATTTTAAATGATTATACTGCTCTATTTATCTCCCCTGCCCTGGTGGTGAAGGAAATGTCAAGGGGAGAAAGTTTTAAAGGATTTATATATTGTTCTTTAATTAAAATAAGATCAGATGTATTATGTGGCAGAATAAAGAGATTTAAATGTGACTGCTTTTAACTATCATTGTGCTAGTCACTGTTCTCTAATGTAACTAGTTAACTATTGCTTAAGTAAGTGTATCAATTAACTACTTAGAATGTATGTATAATATATCAAATTTTTAAAAAAAATAAAAACTCCTTTAGTTTTATGCAAATGATAGACACATGATACACATATCTTGTGATCTATTGTCTAGGTTCAGAGGAACCTGTATGAATCACTGTAACAGAATCTCATAAAAATACAAAAGAGGAAAACTCAGGAATTTTACTGATGTGTGGAAGATTTTTTCTTTGCTGTTTGCACTCTCCTCTCTCTCTCTTTCTCTCTCTCTCTCTCTCTCTCTCGCAGACACACACGCACACCCTAGAACCTTTTGTAAGAGATTTCACTATGTCCTGTTATTATCATCAACTGATTTCCCTCAAACATAATCACCCAGATGTCACGTAACACAGTGAGCATAAAGGGTATACACCAGAGCCCCGTCACTGTGTTGAAAAAAAATTCCAGACATGCTGGGGTGACTTACACATCCATTTTACTCCTTGGCTCATTCCAGGGCAATATCGGCTTCTGAGAAGCATGACATATCGGAAGCTCTTGTAACTAACCAACAGAAGCACAACCTCCAGTAGAGAAGAGCGGTTGAAACATAGTGATCTCAGTCTCTGTTTTGCTATTTCTAGTTGTGTGGTCTTCAGCTAGGTCCTGAGCCTGTCTGTGCAGCATTTCCTGTCTTTAAAATTAAGATGAAAATAGTAATATTCGGAAGTCTGTGAGGATGAAATAAGGCAGGATAGAGAGAAAGATGTTTATAGAAAGAAAGAGAAAAACAGAATACTGAGCACAATGCAAGGCATTTACTGAATGACTAATATCATGGGACATTGGCCATTTTCTCTCCATATACAATGTAAGTAGTTGAATCCCCAGAGCCTAGGACTGTGAGGCATACAGTAAATGTAAGAAGGTAAAGATCGTAAAAAAGTACAAAATATATTTCTACATGAATTCTCTTTAAGTATGGGAATGAATTAAGTTAACAATTGCTCTTAATGTCATTCCAAATTTGATGCTATCAAATCCAAAAAGACAAAAATAAACTATTTATTTAAACACTAAAATGAAGTTTTGTTTCCTCTCATCAAATGAATACCCTTCATCATGCCCATGAGTGATAATTCTCTTGGGAAAAGCAGGGAATGAATGAAACGGACAATGAACTTCTCTCAGAAAAATTAATATTACTACAAATTAAGAAGACAGAGAACATGCTAAAGATGCGAGCATCATTGTTTCTTAGTAAATTCTCCGAAGATGCGACCTCTAACACGTTTATTCTCTGGACATTGCTTTATTTCTCCTCTCTCTTATGTCCCCTTCCACAAAAGTAATAGAAGGGAGAGTGACAGAGATGTGGATCCAGGCTCTTTGGAACACTCATCTAAGTTAACCAACCGGAAAACCACGGCTTGTCAAGAGCACCCAAGTGGGAAGGAGAAGGTGAAGACAAACGCCAATGTGAGCCCTGGAAGTGATAGTAGTGAGATTTCACAAGGCACATGTGGAAAACAGGGCATTGCGAAGAGAGAAGCAATGTAAGTTAATATTCAGGATGGAAAATTTCAAAAGAACCATCAAGCTAAATTAATAATGATGAAACTTCTGATGATTGGGCACCTATTGCAGAGAAGATGTTTACACACCTTGCCCTAAGTACATTAATTGATGCTCACTCCACTGTTGAAATCAACAATGATACTTTGTTGATACATTGTCACTGTGCACATAAGAAAATCGAAACTTGGAGTAACTTACTCAAGGTACTCAGCTATGATGTAGGGGTAAAAGTTGAATTCAGATGTTTCTGAATTCAAAAGCCATAATGCGAGATTAGCTCATAGTATGGCCAGTGGATGCCTAAACAACCCCCTCCTGCAAGTTATGTTAATAATGTACAAAAGTACAGATTATGCAAAATGTACTAAGCAATTACCTAAGGGTATGGGATCATGGGAAGAAACGGGCAGATTTTAGTGAAGAGTTAACCAGTAGCAGAAGGAAAGTCTGTGGCTGTTTTCCATTTTTAATGGCTCTCATCTAATAAATTACAGTCAACCCAACTTCAGGCAGCTAAAACTTCAAAAACCATTTTAAAAATCCATAGTGTTGGGCTGGAGCGGTGGCTCTGCGGTTACAGCACTTGCCTGGCATGCGAAAGTACACGAGTTCAAACCCCAGCACCAGGTACACAACAGTGTCTGAGGAATGAAAGTCACATGAAAAACTAAATAAAAATTGCTTTTCTCTCTCTCTCTCTCTCACTGTCCCCTCTTTCTTAAAAAAAAAAAAACAAAAAACAAAAAAAAATTGGTTCTTATTTTAAAAAATCCATAGTGTTCAAAATGTGGGTACAATCAAGTAATGCTTGCTTAAAACAATCAGAAATAATAGAAACCTATACAATCTAACATTCACAAAGAGCAGGATCCACCAAGATACAGTTCAAAATTACCTGACAATCAAAAAGAAGAAAAACAAGATTTATTCTCGAAAGAGATTAATCACCTATATAAACCCACAGAAGCAATAATTGTAAGTTAAGTATCCTTAGTTTGAAGAAAGATGTATGTTTATAAGTTTAAGAACTTTAGCAAATTCAAACATGATAAATAGAAAACTACTAAACATATTATAAATAAAATAAATTAAAAAAAAAACAAAAGTGAAGAGAAAATATTGAGAAAAGCCAGAGGAAAATGGAACATTATATACAGAAAAATAGTGACTCTAAATATTGAAACCAATAATTAAAAACTACTGAGTTTAGAAAATACTTTCATAATGAACCAAAGGAACCAAATACACACAGAGCAGAATTCTGCATCCTGAATCTGAATTTTGTAAATTCTGAATTAACATTTGGTACCCGTATTTCAGGATTTTGAAATTATTCTTCAAAAATTAAAGTGAGCTAAAGATATTTTATACAACTAAAACTGAAAGAAGCAGTTGCCCAGACATTTGCGCTGTAGGAAATGTCTCCCATCCAAGTACTAACCAGGCCCGACCCTGCTTAGCTTCTGAGGTCAGACGAGATTGGGCGTTCTGTAGGAAATGTCAAGGAAGTTCTTGAAATAATCAGAAATCATATCTGATGGAAATTCAACTCCTCTACATGAAGGGAAAGCAGCGTATATGGACAAATTTAACAGTTTTCCACTTTATTTAATATACATTGTTTAAATTATTTCAAGCAAAACCTTTAGCAGTGAATCTCTGCATCCATGATGGTAGATGTGCTCATTTGACAACTATAATATTAGGAAAAGGGTGTGGAACATACCTATGAAACTGCAGGGTGTTATATTGTGTGTGAAGTAGAACAATGGTTTAACTCTATTGACCATGATAAATTGTGGGTGCATATTATGAGCCCTATATTAATCACAATAACAAGGTGTATGTTTTTAAAACTTGAATATAAAATTGATTTCTAAAAATGTATTTAAAGGGGATTTCAAGATGGTGAATTAGGGGAAGGCTGCTTCTTAGCTGCTCAGTGACTCAGGATTTAAGCAACAGAAGTACTGGTCCTCATTGAGGTGGGTAAAAGAGAGAATTCACTGAAATTCACCTGCAGATAGGCAAAATCTCTTAGAGACTCAGAAATTGAACTGCACTGAGAAAAGAAGAACAGAGAGTACCTTGGAGCCAAGTCAGTCACAGAGGTGGTTTGGTGCTGATTCACCACAGAGGGGAGAGAGCAAAAACACAAGAGAGGAGCACAACGGTATCTGTCACAGAAAATTCCATAGAACAGAAAAGTGGTCTGAACTAGGCTGATCGAAGGGTGCACAGCGAACTGATGTTTGAAAAGTTCTCTGTATTTCTCACCTGGTAGGTGCAGAGTCAAGCGGGGGAAGTCATTTTGAGAGGTCACACTGCAAGCTTGCTGCTGCAGGATTCTGGGAGATCATAGCAAACATTGCCATACTGTCCTGACAAGAATTTACTCTGTGCCCTTGGGTGAGTGAAGCAGGCACAGGGACGAATGTACCTTAAGGGATTCCAGTCAAAGATTCTAAGGAACTCAGCAGCAGCTCCACTGGGAAAGGATTGATCTGGTCTGTGCAGAAAAGACTCCAATGGTCAGTATTTCTCATTCCAGCCTCCCTACATCCCCCAGAAACCTAAGCACAGTTCCCCATGATCATATAATAATTCATACATGACGAGGTAATTGTTAGGTTAGCTATCTAATGTATTGATTCTGCTTCTATTCTAGCTTCCACAAATGAGAGAAAAGATTCGGCCCTTGAGTCTCTGAGTTTGGGATACTTCACTTAGCAAAATTTTTTCCATCTCCAGCCATTTGGCTGCAAATGTCATAATATTGTTTTTTTCTAATAGCTGAGTAGTATTCCATTGTATATATGTACCACAGTTTTTGGAGCCATTCATCAAGTGAGGGGCATCTGGGTTGGTTCCATAGTTTAGCTATAGTAAACTGAGCTGCTATAAACATTGATGAAGCTGTATCTATATAATAAGCTGATTCTAGCTCTTTTGGGAAGTTACCCTGGAGTGGGATAGCTGGGTCAAAAGGCGGTTCCAGCCCTAATTTTTTGAGGAGTCTCCACACTGCTTTCCAGAGTGGCTGTACCAGTTTGCAGTACCACCAGCAATGTACCAGTGTAACATTAGGATTTTTTTTTTGACATACTATAAAAGCATAGAGTAGGGCTGTAACGATGGCTTGGCAATTACAGAGCTTGCCTGGCATGCGCGAATACTCGAGTTCAAACCCCGGCACCACATACACAACAAAGCATTCAAGGAATGAAATTCACATGAAAAAATACATAAAGATTGCTCCTCTCTCTCTCTCTTTCTCTCCCTCTCTCTCACTGTCCCCTCTTTCTAAAAGAAAAAGCATACAATATAATTTGCTCTAATTCTGTCCCCAATATGTACCCTTTGTTGCCCTCTTCCTTCTCTTTTCCCTTCCCTCTATTCTACTGATATTTTTGCTATTTACTTTTAGTTTTTTTAAAATTAGTGTCTTGTGGTTATACACAATGGTGAGATTCACCGTGCTGTGTTCATATAGTACAAAAGACAAGTCAAACTCAGTCTGTTTTTTCTTCCCTTCTTTCTCCTTCATATTTCTCTCTCTTTCTCTCTCTCTCATTCTCTCCCCCTCCCTCCCTGTATTCATATTTCTTCTTCTCTCTTATTGTGGAACCAGCTTGTGCAAATTAGAGAAAACAGAGGACCTTTGGCTTTCTGAGTGCTTAACTCCACTTAGTAGGATAGTCTCCAGAGATTCATTAAGAATCCCCCCCACCGTTTTTCTTTTCAGCATTTTTGTATTATTTTTTTCTTTGTCTTTTCAGAGTTCATGATTTTTGTTGGTTTATTCTGGATTGTCTTTGTTTGTGTCTCCTTTTTATTAGACAAAACTCTGTTTTTCTCTCTATTTTGTTTCTTTAATTTGTTTCTCTTCTCCTTCACCTCCATCACTTACTATATTTCTGCTTTCTTTCTTTTCACATTTTGAATATTCTATATTTTCTTTACTCTCCCTGGTACATTTTTCTTTTTCCAATGAACTATATTTTTTTAATCATCTTTTAGAAGTGTTTGCTTTTTGGAACTCCTGCTCCCACCACTCATGATGTTGCTGTTATTAGGATCACAACAGAAGTTATTGGTACTGGTTATTAGTACTCTGGGTGGTTCAGTTGACACCTGCTATTTATTTTAATACCAGATGTATCTCTGTTTACTGTTTTTGCTATTGGCAACTGCTGACCCCACCTTTCCTGTTTTTGTGGTAATTAGTGTTGTAGATATCATAGTAAGCAGAAGGTATTTTTTAATACTATACATTGTTTTCTTCTGTTGTTGTTATTACTTAATTCCTCCCCCCTTCTGTGAGGTGTTGGGAATCTACTGGGACACTACAAGTTTACAGGGTAGAGATTGATGCTGAGCTAAAATTAAGCAACAGACAGCACACCTTGCTCAAAACACAAACTAACCATGCCTGAACTTCAATCGTACTTTAATACAAGGAATAGAAGAGATAAAACTAACAAAACACCAAACTAATAATCAGGTCCCAAACAGAAATGGTTGAGGGGGCCCTCAGGTCCCACTTCTGGATATCTACTCCTACATCAAAAACAGAGAAAATTAACACAAAGGCTGTTAACACCATACCCATGAAGGGTCTCCATCTAGATCACACCCAAAGCTCTTTAAAAGTACACAGAGTTCTTAAGTGAAGACTTAAAAACTGGAAGACAAAGTGATTGGCCTTGAACATTTAGACAGTATTAAGAAAAGTAACCATGACAAGAATATACAAGAACACTGAAACAACTTTGGTACATAATTTAAGAGTCAAAGAGGAATCAAAGAGGGTTGCGGGAAGCAGGATAATGTCATGGATAACCTCGTCAGAGAAATAATAGCAAATAAATTTTCCAAACTTTGAAAATGATATGAACATCCAGATACAGGATATATTCAGAACCACAAATAGATAAGTTCTATAAAGATCCTCTCCACAACACATCATAATTAAAATGTTAAATACCAAGAGAAAACGTCAGTTCACATTTAGAGTTGAGCCAACAAGAATTACTTCTGATTTCTTAGCACAAACTCTAAAATCTGGGAAGGCTTGTAATGATGTGTGTTAAATTCTGAAAGAAAATAACAGTCAATCAAGATTGTTATACCCAGCAAAGCTAAGTTTCAGAATTAAAAGAGAAATAAAAGCACACCGAATACAGCTGCTCTGGAAAGCAGTATGGAGAAACCTCAAAAAATTAGACATGGACCCACCATACAATCCAGCAATCCCTCTTCCAGGTATTTTCCCAGATGAGTTAGAATCAGCACATTACAGAATCGATGTTCATGGCAGCTTAGTTTACACTAGCTAAATTTTGGAACCAACTCAGATGCCCCTCATTGGATGAATGGTTCCAAAAAATGTGGAATATACATACCATGGAGTTCTACTCAGCAATTAGAGACAATGAAATTGCAGCCTTTGAAGGTACAGGGATGGTGATGGAAGAAATTATGTTGAGCAAAATTAGCCAAACCCAGAGAGTCAAGGTTTGAATGTTTTCACCCATTTGTGGAGGCTGGAGTTAAACCCAGGCTTGTGTGAAAGGTAGTTAATCTCATGTATTAGGCCCAAAAAGGCATAGTAACACATAATCTAGAGCAATCATAGATATATAGTGTGTGGGGGGGGTAGAGTGGGGGGAAGGGGAAGGGAGGGAGAATAGGGAGGGATTTAGGGGGTAATTTTGGTTGAAGTGTATATGTATATCATATTGTTACTTTAAATGCATTTGTTATTGTACAATAACTCGAATCCTCAGTAAAATATATATTTAAAAAGCACGCCAAAATAAGCAGAAACTAAAAGAATTCATGACTAATCACTTGAACTATAGAAAAGACTTAAGAAAATGCCACACACAAAACAAATCTCACAGCTTACAAATGAACAAATCTCATTTTAGGAGACGTTAAGCAAATGAGAAAAAAGGACCAAATTAAACACTAGAATTAAATCAAAACAGAAGGAATTAATAAGGATCTCCATATAATAACATTGAATATCAATGATCTCAACTCTCCAATTTAAAAATAAACCATAGGCTGACTTGAAATTCTCCTATATTGTAAGCTTTCCATTTATATTGCTTTTAAGGATTAAATATAAGTCATTTGTGTGGGGGGGGAGACTGTCAGAATGGATCAGAAAAACAAGACCTAAGTACATGTTGTTTGCAAAAGACTCATTTTACTCATCTTACAGGCAAAGATAACTGTGGGCTGATAGTGAAAGGATGAAAATTGATACACCATGCAAATGGAGCCAGAAAACAAGCCTAAGTAGTAGTTCCTCTCATATACAACAAATTTAGACTTAAAGTCAAAATTGTTCAGAAGAGACAAAGAGGATCACTTCATACTGGTAAAGGAGATAATTCAGCAAGAGGATATAAAGAGCAAATATTTATGTTGGTGTACCTAAAGATGTAAAACAAACACTACTTGACTTAAAGACTCACATAGACCCCCAGTATACTCATACTGGGTGATTTCAACACAATTCTCTCACCAAGACATAAATTCGGTAAAGATTTTTCAAACCTAAAAAAACATAAATCAAATGAACTTACCAGAAATCTATAGAATATTTCAAATAATAACAGATGAAATCACTTTCTTCTCAGCTGGTCATGAACTTTCTCCAATACAGATGACACTTTAGGCCACAAAACATTGGATTGCATCTTATCTGAATAAAATGAAATTAAATTAGAAATCAAGGTCAAATAAAACTGGCAAAATTATATAAACATATGGAGGTTGAATACACATTGAAAGATGAATAAGTGAAAGAAGAAACCAGGGGAGAAATTTTTAGAATTCCTGTAATCAAATGAGAATAGTGATATAATGTACCAAAACCTCTTGGACACTATGAACTCAGTTCTAATAGGAAATTTTGTAGTTATGAGTGCCTACTAAGAATGTCAGAAAGATTCCAAATATCCAACCTATGATGCATCTCAAGGAACTTTTCAAATGAGAGCAAGCCAATCCCCAAAGAAGCAGAAGGAAAAAAATAATTGAGATCAGAATTAAAATTAATGAAGTAAAGAATAAAAAAAATACAAAAGAGCAATGAAACAAAGAATTGATTCTTTTAAAAGACTAATAAGATTGGGAGAACCTTAGTGAATTAACCAAAAGAAAAAGAGAAAATCCAAATTAATAAAATTTGAGATGTAAAAGGAGAAATTACCATAGACATTATAGAAATCTAGACTGTTATTGGGGACTATTTTGAAAATTTCTATCACAATGAATTGGAAAGCTATAAAAATGAACACCTTTGTGGACAAAAATGACCTGCCAAAATTCAATCAAAAGGACACAGAAAACTTAAACAGACCAATATCTTGGAATGAGATGAAAACAGAAATAAAAAGGCTTCCCACAAAACATGGATTCTCAGCTGAATTTTACATGACCTTTAAGAAGAATTAAACCAATGTTTCTTAAATTATTCCGTGAAATAGAAAAGGTTGAAATATTTCCAAATTCATTCAATGAAGCCAGTATTACCATCATACAAAAACCAGATAAGAATATATAAAAAATATAGACCAATACCCATGATGAATTTAGATGCAAAAATTTTCATTAAAATATTAGCAACTCATGCAATAACATTATTAAGAATATTGTGCACCATTAACAAGTTGGTTTATTACAGAGATGCAAGGATGGTTTAATATGTGCAAATCAATAAAAGTGTTGAACCACCTTAATAGAATTAAGAATAAAAATCACATAGTCATCTTAATAGATCCAGAGAAATCCTTTGACAAAATTCAGCACCCATTCATGATAAAAACACTGAAGAAACTAGGGATAAGGAATTTACCTTCAAATCATAAGGCTTATATGTGACAATCCAAGGCAAACATCATAGTGAATGGGGGACTGAAAGCATGTCCTTGAAAATCTAAAAGAAGACAGAGATATCTACTCTCATTACTCTTATTCAAAATAGTACTAGAAAATCTAGTCAGGGCAAATGAGAAAACGAAGGAAAAAAAAGATAAAAAATAGAAGAGGAAGCAATTGAATTGTCACTATTTGCAGATGATGTGATCCTATACTTAGAAATACAAAAATCTCCACCAGAAGATGATGCTAATAAACAAAAATTCAGTAAAGTAGCAGGTTAAAAAATCAACACACAAAATACAGTAGCTTTCCTATACAATAAGAATGAGTCTGATGAGAAAGGAATCAGGAAAAAAATCCCATTTACAATTGCATCAGGGAAAAGAAACAAAATCTAACCAAGGAGATGAAAACCCTCTAACATGAAAATTGTAGGAAAAAATATTGAAAAAGACACAAGAAGATGGAAAGACATCCCATGTTCATGGATAGACAAAATTAATACTATTAAAATGGTCATACTACCTAAAGTAACACACAAAATTCAGTGAAATCCTTATCAAAATACCAGTGATGTTCTTCACAGAATCAGAGCAAACTGTTCGAAACCCATTTTGAAGAATAAAAGACCCAGGACAGCCAAATCAATTCTAAGCCCCCAGAAAAGAAGAAAAAAAACCCCAATAATACATGCATAACCTATGTTTAAAGCAGCATAATTCACAGTACCAAAACTATGGAACCAGCCTAGGTATCTGTCAATGGATGAACTGATAAAAATGTACATATATAAAGTGATGTTTAATTCATCCATTAAGAATGAAAATGTATATGGAACTGGAGAACATTATATTAAGGAATAAAATACAAATCCCGAATGTCAGGGGCATGTTTTCTATCATGTGAAATCTAGAGAGGAAAAAGAAAAAGAAAAGTTGGGGGCAGATCTTATGAAAATTGAAGGGATATCAGTAGAGGAAAAGGGGATATTCTGAGGAATGATATTGGCTAGATTATATTGTTATATTGTGTGCATGTATGAATTCGCAACCATGAATTTCATCACTGTACATAATGACAATGCACCAAAAATATGGAAAATGTGTATTTAAAAATTCAAAAAGAAGATAAAGAGAGGAACAAATCAGTGGGTATGTAGAAATTGTGAGATCTAAATATAAAATATAAAATACAAATAATCATATGAAATATTCATATAATGAACCATCCAGTGAAAAGGCTGAAATAGAATAGGTAAAAACCATACTCTAATTGCATATTGTCTGCAAAAGACGCACCTTACTCTAAAAGCACAGATAGGCTAAATGTATAAGGGTGGAAGAGAGAACAAGAAGAATGGAGTGATTAAACTTATTTCAGATAATTGCAACACCAAGTAAAAGTGGTAGAAGATGAATGAATTTTTTTGTTGTCATTGTTCCAGGGATTGAACCCAGGGCCACTTAAACATTGAGCCACTTCCTCAGCCCTTTTTATTTTGAGACAGAGTCTTGCTAATTTGATGAGTGCCTTGCTACATTGCTGAGACTGTCTTTGAACTTGTGATCCTCCTGCCTCAGCCACCTAAGTCACTGGGATTATAGGAATATGCCACCACACCTGACCAGAAATGAAAATCTAATCATAATGAAATGGTGCACTCACCAGGAATACATAACAATAAGAAATGCACATGAATCTAATAAAAACTTTTAAATACATGAAGCAAACATGAACATAATTAAAAGGAGATGTGGAAGATGTACACAATTGCACAATCATAGTTGGAGATGTTAACTCCACTTTCTTAGTAATTGATAGAATAATTAGGTTTAAAAAATCAATAAAGACATACATGATTTGAACAAGAGCTATAACCTTGCCTTTTCAAATGCTCAAAGAACATCCATTGAAATAGATTATATGCTGGATCATAAACAGACCTAGGTATGATCAAAATGGCTGAAATCATACAACATGTGTTTTCTGACAATAATGAAATAAAATTAAAATTTAATAAAAAATCAAGAAAACCCAAAGTATTTGGAAATTAAACAGCACAATTCTTAATTTTGGTTCAAAGCAATAACACAAAGACAGTAGAACCCTTTAAACTAAATCATATTGAAAATATTACATATCAAAATCAGTAGGATGCAATTAAAAATGTTAGTCACTTATTCACTAGCACCATAACAGAACATCTGAGATAATCAACTTGAAAGAGGGAAAAGGTTTATGGTTTCAGAGGATTCAGTTCATGGTTATTTGGCCCTAATGCGTTAGGCATGTGGCAGCCCATTACATCACTGTAGGAACATATAACAGAGGAGAATTCTGAACTCATAGTGACCAAGACGTGAAAGAGACAGTAATAGAAGTGAAGAGGCCAGGATCCCACAATCCCATTCAAGGTTGTGCCCTCAATGACCTAGCTTATTTTAATGAGTCCCCACCTTTTAAATGTTCTATCGCCTGCCTCCCCAATACAGTCACGGGCTGGGGACTAAGTCTTCAACACATGGGCCTTTGGCAGACATTGAAGATCTGAACTATAGCAGGTATAAGAGGAAAACTTACAGTTTTAAATTCTTAAAATAGAAAAGAATAAAAGCCTAAAATTTATGAACTATGTTTAATTTTAAATAGCTAGAGAAAAGAGAGCAAAACAAATCCTAACTAATAAAGATAATTGCAGAATTTAATAAAGTAACAGAACAAAGAAAATTAACAGACAAAACAGTGTTTCAAAAACATCAAGATTGATAAATTCCTAACAGACTATTGAAGGAAGTAAAAGAAGGTATGTTTCCACAGAGGATGATTTGGTTCTATAAATCAAAATTAAAATGCATATGTTCTTCCTCTCAAATAAAAGAAGGCATGTATTACCAATATTGGGAATAAATATCAGAGAGATTCTAAACAATGTAATAAGATGAGCAGCTTAGAAAAACGTGTACAAACACGCACACACACACACACACACACACACACACACACACACACATACACATGCATACACTCCACAGAGAACCCAATATTTTCATTGAAGAATTCTACCAAACATTTAAAGAGACTAATTTTAAGTTTAAAAACTTTCACAAAACTGCAGAAGATCAATTACTTCTCAACTGCTTTTATGAAAATGGAATAATGCAATACTGAAGCCCGGAAAATTATAAGAAAATAAAATCACAAGTCAATCCCCTTCAGGAGTTCAGGCCCAAAATTAAACATTCACAAATCAAATCTATTCATGATAAGATGTTGTAACCAAGTAGTTTATTTCTGAAGTGCTGTGTTAGTTTAATCCTTAAACTAATTACAGTAATTCTCCATATCACTAGAATAAAGAAAAATAATCATATGATCATTTCAATAAATGCACAAAAATATGTAATAAAACAATTCCCAATCATGTTATGAAATCTTCAGAAAGCACAAATAAGAAGGAATCTCCTGAACTTGATAAAGCCTGTGAGTAACATTCTGCTTATAGTGAACCATTGAACAAATTTTCCCTAATGGTGGGAAAAGGACAAAAGTTCCAATATTTTTAGGCAACATTTATCTAAATGTTCTAGCAATCATAATAACTAACAAGTCAAGGGCAGAAAGATGATATGAGAAAAAATAAAAATTCTTTATTTGCAGATGATATGATTATCTAAGTAGAAAATCCCAGGGAATCTATAAAATGGTTTTAAAAACTAAAGAATGAATATAAGATATTCCACAGGGTAGGCAATTAAATGAGTGAAAATGTATTGTATTGAGTATTAGCACAGATATTTGGAAAATTATAAAAGACTGTTTATAATAATGCCAAGGTCATAAAATACTTAGGAATAACCATAGCAAAACTTGCCAAACCTGTCAATGAAAGCTATGTAACCTTGCAGAGGCAAATTTAAACATCAAAACAGACTGAAGGACATTCTGTTCATGGACTAAAATTATCGATAATATTAATATATCAGTTGTATCCAATTTGATCCATGTATTCAATAAAATCATTATCATAACATTTTTATAACCACATCAGGGGTTTTTAAATTGGCATGAAAATGCAAAAAAATAAAAAAAATATTAACCAAACTAAGAGTCAGATGATCTTGAAAATAAAGAAAAAAATTAGAGGAAATACAATATCTGATTTCAATTCTTACTACAAAGTTATTGAAGAAGACATTGTAGAAATAGCATAAGTATTAAAAACAAATTAACAAATGAGAATTAAGGACCTAAAAATAGATTCACATATTTACAATCAGTGGATTTTTATCACCAGAACCAAAGATACTTCATGAATAAAAGTAAGTATTTTCCAAAAATTGTACTATAATTACCATGTTTTAAAATAGTAAAAATTAACCCTCAATCCCTACCTCACACCTACACAAATATTAATTTGAGATGAATCAGAAGCTTAAAAGTTGAAATCCGAGGGTGGAATGTTTTCTTTCTTATGTGGAAGCTAGGGAAAAAGAAATAAACAACAACAACAAAAAGGAATGAAAGAATGAAAAGAAATAAAATAAGAGATCTCATGAAAATGCAAGCAACACTGACCATGAAAGGATGGGGATTGAGAGGGAGGAAGGAAGGAAGGGGATTGGGAAGTCCTGAGGAAAAAAATTGACCAATTAAACCTCAGCAGTATCCCGATACTCAAGAATGAGTACAGCTTTATATAGAATTATGATTCACTATGTAAAATGTCAGTTCTAAGAAAAGAAAAAACAAGTGGATTGGGGAAAGGGAAGTTATTGGGGAATGAAATTGATTAAATTTAGGTTATGTGCATGCACAAAAGTGGTATACTGAATCCCACTATTTTGTGTAATTATAATGTACCAATAAAAATGAATGGAAAATAAATCCAAAGGTTGAAATCACAATATCTTTAGAGAAATACGTAGAAGAATAACCTTACAACCTTACACAAATTTTTCTTAGGCAAGTAAAATAAAACAAAAGAAATCACATAAAATAATAAATTATCCTTTAGTCTTCAAGGACACTGATAAGAAAAAATTATGCAAATCTTCTACCTAGGGAAGAATAATTAAAAGTCCTATGTTAAACAAAACACTAAAACCTTAGACATTCAATAATAAAGACAAGCGAAAAACAAAAAACAAAACAAAAGACAAAAACATCGGGAAATGAGTTGCACAGACACAAAAATGAATAGTCTAAGAATGCATGAATTGTGAGAAAATGATCATCAGATAAATCTGAGTACAAATCATGATGAAATGTCACTAAACAATTTCTTGTATGGATAAAATTAAAATGATTGCCAATACAGTAGGAACTCTGTGTAGTGAGTATAAGGGTTTTGTAGTATTTAAGTTTACTGTACTAAATAGCCTCATAATAGTATTCCAGAAGCATATAAAAAATGGGTGTCAGATAACCACACGTGGGAGAATCTACTTAACACACGAGAAAATAGTGTACATACAGAGTTGTTACTACAGGAAATGAAATAGGAGACCAGGGTGTAACAGAATTGCTCAAGGCTTTCTGAATATCATTCTGTCAACATTCATCTCTAGCATCTTTCCTGGGAAAAAATATTCTTTGGCCAGTTAAAATTGGAAAACTTTGCACGGATTATCTACCACCCAACCCCACACTTAGCAGATTCATAATAAAGGAAAAATGAGTAAAGTCTCATGGACAGCCTGAAGGAGGTAAGCCTGGTTCATTCCGTGGACAATCAGGAGTTTGTGGTGCTGTGCCTTCACTGTAATTCCTTAACTGACCGTGACTTTCCTTAGTTCATCACGGAGCCTTTGCTTCTTGACAGTGATATCAATATGGTAAATGCAGCAGAGTTGGTTTGCAAAGGACTGGATAAATATGGTTAAAAAGTATGCTGTGGAATTGAGCAATGTGTAAGCATGCCCAGTGGGAGAAAAGAAACCCCATCCCCTTTGACAAGATATGTTCACCTGACTTAGCTTAAACAAAGGTTTCTATTTCGCTTTATTTGCCCAGATGAAATTTTTCATAATAAGCCTGTGAAAAGCTGTTGCTTGACTTGATTGCAATTCAGTTTAAAATCTCTTAAATCACCTAGAAACAGAGGACCATTTTATCTTGCCCATCAAACCATAGCTAATGCGAAGAAATAATGGCTTCAGAAGACAATGCAAATTCACACTCTTGCATTCTTTTTTAAATTGGTGTGTTATAATGATACATATCACTGGGATTCATTTTGTTATATTCATATATACACATTACATGACAAACTCTTGGCTTCTTAATCAGTAGTACAAGTCTGAGGTTAATCAGAATCTTGGCTTAAGGGTTCTTTGAAAAAGCATATTAAGTATCATAATAAAAGTATCATAAAACAAGAAATAATGTAGTTTTTGAATAAGTAGCAATAACTTTTTGTAAGTTTCCTGACCAGGGATGGTTTGTAGAAGACAGACTTTATAGTATGTATACTGGTTGAGTCATTGCTGGTGGGACTCTAAGGGCAGGTTTCCTTAGACAACTCCCTCAAGGAAGTAAAACAAAGAATTTTAGGTACTTAAAAGGGAACCATCAGGGCTTAAAGTATTCAGGAACATTGCTGCCATAGCATTATAAGCACTCTGGGAACTGCACAAATTTCTCAGATATTGATGAAATAAATATCCACTCATGTACTGCTACTGCTTTTCCATTTCAGGTCCCAGTAGGTCTCTTGGATATTTAGAATTTTTCCCACTACAATACTTATTTCCCATGGTGGCCTGTCCCCAGAGCTGATCCCACCACCAGCACAATAGACATGGGAACTCTATTGTCTGTAGAGGCTGTTATTATTATTGAATCCCCAAGCACAGAGCCTTTGTTCCATGAACTGGGTATCTGTTAATCTGTGGCTGAATTTACTTACAGGACTACCTTTATGTGTTAAAAGAAAGTTCATAGTGGCTACACATTTTGATAAAGCATACATCCTGCTCTTGTAGAATACCTATCAATGCAGGCTCTGAGTGCATGGCTCAGAATTTTGTAGAGAAACAACAGGTGGTATAATAAGGGAAACTGGGCACTTCTTTCTGGAATTCAGTTTTGCCACCTGGTCATGATAACATTGGAGTAGTTGAACTTCCTCTTAAGCTGTAAAAACAAAACAAAAAGCTAAGATTTTATTGAAATCAGGGATCTGAACTTAGCAGATCAACCTCTTGGAAAGATATTCTGCCCCTTCTCTGGCTTTGAAGCATTGCAAAAGTCTTAATATTGGAACCCAAAACTCACTCCAAATAGCATTTTAAGTGTCCCAATTTACTGTGGTCACTAATGTAATACAGTATATTCCCCTTTTGTTCATGTGAGTGAACTAAAAATAACCAGACCAACAGCAGCTATTTTATAAACTGCTGAATTTATTGAGAGGAAAAGGGAGAAGGAAGCAGAAAAGGAGCCTTTTATTCTTCTAAAAGAATCCTAATTATGTAGGATATATACAAGTCACATAGGTACTGGAAATAATTATTTTTTCTAGAAGGTAAGAAAAATTTTTCTGTCTTCTGAAAAGCAAGTAAAATTCATTGCAAAATGCTAGTCTTCATTCTGTAGGAGAAAAATATTTGATCGAAGTTCATATCCAGAGATAGAGTACAGTTAAGCTATATAGGTCATAACTTAATTTCATGCTGAATGGCCCAGATAAAGCTTACAAGACGAAGGTTAGCTCATATGTTTTGCTTTCCGAGCTTCTCAGTCAAGGCTTAGATCTCTCTTTTCACATCTGATATAACATCCCAGCATGCCCTGCTCGAATGACATCACACCAACCACAGAGCCCTGCAGAATACCAAGACACCCAGGCATGAAACTAATAAACAGTATTTGTCAGACTTCCAAAGGTGATGTATTATAATAAATTTTAAAAGCTAACAAACTTGAATGACAATTGAAATTTTATTTTGATCCTAAGTGCTGTGTGGTAGGCATATAAACTTTTGTGGAGTGAGTGCTTTGAATTAGGATAAATAGAAAAGCTTAATATAATACCAAGTGCATTCGAAGACTTCTGAGATATAATTCTTGGAGCTATGGACCAGAATAGAATTGCAAACTGATTAATGAACAATTACGCTTTTGTTTCCATTGAGCTGAACCAAACAGAGCAAGTTCTACATCAACAAATATTTCCCAAGGAAATTGTGTTGTAAGATGTCAGTTAGGGGTTCTGCTATTGGCCAATGCCCAGATGTCTTTCATCATAAAGTTAGAGAGAGAAAACCACTATACAGTAACAAACAGATAAATCAGCATGCAAGAGAAGTTAGAGAGCTTTCATTTCCTAAGTGCTGTTACAGTCTCAGGAAGCGCCTGCGTTATTTTGGAGTGGCAAAGGTCTACAAACAGATAACGAATCAAAGCTCCCATTCAGGGAATCGTTCTTCCCTGCATGTCACTTCCCATCAGTCATCTTATTGAAGGATGTGATATCAGGAGGATTACTGATATTCCATCTTTCAGTGGTTCAGCTGTCAACCTACAATTTCATGAACCATTTCTGTTACCCATTTCCTTTCAACCCCTGCAGTGGTCTTAGTGAATGATTTTACTATAGGCAGGACCAGAGGGTAGGAAGTCAAGGATAATATTACCCTTTCTCTTTCAAGGATTGATCCCATCCATGCAAAGTGGGGGAAAACAAGAGTGTCTGGAAAAATAAAACTGCTACAGATGATGAGTTACTCAGGGTTCTTCAGATAAACAGAATCAATAAAAATACTTTTATTTTGAGTAGGTGGTTCACAAAATTGTGAAGGCAGAGAAGTCCCTAAAACTACCATATGTAAGCTAGAGACCCAGGAAAATAGCAGCCTAACCCCAGTGTGTTTGGAACTCCGTGACCTGAGAATGAGGGGAACCAATAAGTTAAGTCCTAGTCCAATAATGAAGACCTAACAAGCAGCACAGAAGGGAGAAAACTGAAGGTGCCAAATGTTAGTGTCAGTCTAAAGACCCCAGAACCAGGAGCACCAGTGGATGTCTCGGTTCCATCAGAGAACAAATCCTGCCTTCCTCCACCTTTGTATTCTATTCAGGCTCCAAGGTATTAATGAGCCACTCATATTGTTGGGAATCTTCCTTACTCAGTCTAAGGATTCAAATGCTCACCTCTCCGGGAAACATCCTTAAGGACCTACCTAGCAATGACACTTTATCAGCGATCTGGGCATCCCTTAACCTAGACAAGTTGACAAATAAAATGAACCATCCCAACCATCCCAAATGCAGAACAAGGCATCCCTCTATAATCCTTGCCAGGGTATACAGAATGAGTGATGTGCTCAGAGAGCCTCCTCGCCCCACTTGCTGGTTTTTGTTGTATTTTTTCATTCTATTGAGTTTGGTGGGTTCACAATTATTTTTCACTTTTTTTAAACAGAGAGGGACAGTGAGAGAGGGAGAGAGAATCAATTCTATTTAGCTTTCCATGTGACCTTCGTTGCTTGAGACTTCATTGTGTACATGGGTGCTGGGGTTTGAACTCACATACTCGGGCATGTCAGGCAAGCGCCGTAGCCGCTGAGACATAGCTCCAGCCCTGTTTAACCCTTTCTTTCTTTCTTTTTCTTTTTTTAAAGATGAACACCAAGTTACAGGCAAGGAGAAAAGCAGATTTACTATTATTATAAAAAATCATACTTCTTACTAGAAGATAAGGGTTTGGTATTATGTGTGTTCAGAAACATAATGGAACAGTACTTGAGTGTCCAAAGACAGGCTTTCCTAAGTGATTTTCAATAAACTCCATAAGTAATCCTTGGCATAATTACTTGACCTGTGTTAATGCCTTGATTTCTCTATGAGTAAAATAAAGTAAATAAAGTACAGTACTTACTGTGTGTGAAAATTTACAGGATTGAGGAAAATGATCTTAGCTCTTTTGAAGAATTTACAAACTCTACTTACAAATGATAACATTTATCAGATGAAAATATAAAAACAACAAATTGTTAAGTAAACATTTTATACTTTAGACATTTAAATTACAACAGTGATGACTTTAAAAATACTCATGCTTATCATACAAAGTTGCTTTTGTATAAAGACATTAACTGTAACTGAAGGAGTTATCCAGTATTTAGCCAGAAAAAGTTTTGAAACACTATTGTACTGATTTATTAAATAATAAACCAAATATAAGTAAGTGTAATAGTTTAAATAGCATTCTATTCATGTTTATATGGACTGTCTATTTCTTCTTAGCCAAATAACCTGAAATAAGTAACAGTAACCTAGAACACTGAGCTCAATTTTAACTTGATATTGAAAAGTGCATTTGCTTTTCCTAATTTAATAAAAAAACCCAGCACATTTGTCTTCCCAAATATCATGACAAAATATCAAATGTGATTTAAAGGATCCAAAATGAGTGTCCTGAAAGCCACAAACATTAAGTGATCAAAATGGTATATCGATGGCATGGTGAACCATTTACATAACCTTGAATGTCCTGGGTTCTTTCTTTTATGACTATTTAATTACACAGTACCTTTTGATGTAGTCAAGCAGCCTTCAATTGGTTTTGTAATATTTTGAGAGATGAAACCCAATGGTCAGGCAATAATTCGAATGAATGATGAAAAAAAAAAGTGCTCACTGTATTTGTCACTAATTCTTCTCATATAACTAGAATATCCACATCATAACATTTTAAGCTAAAACAGCACTTTTGAAAGTTCAAGTTCTCCTGATCTATAAAAGTAATTTATGACTGCATAGTAGGCAAAACAAAGGTTACTAATCCATGGCCCAAATTATTAAATAGAAAAGATCAAGGTGGGCATAATTATTTTTACATTTCTGACAGATGCAATTTTTCACAGGCTAGTATTTGACTGAATGATGGGAAAGGTTAGGAGAAGTGAATTGTCACTCCAGCGTAGATGCACTTACATAATTGCTTGCTGAGATGCAGGAAAGAGTTCTGATTCTTCACAGGTCTCTATAGAAAATCTGATATGTCATACAGATATGAAAAAATGTTTTCTCTTGCTTTTACTGTAAATGATTTTTGGTTATGTTACCTGAAACTTGAATACTTTCTAGAAATAACAACGAAATTCCAAATAAGCAAACTCAACTACAAAAGCTCAGACTTCGCAGCTCTCTTCCACTTCCTGTCCTTCAATTTTAGTATCTAGAAAAAGAAGCGGCCAGGAATGGCAGTGCATGCCTGTAATCCCAGGGGCTCAGGGAGGCTGAGGCAGGAGGATCACAAGTTCCAAGTCAGCCTCAGCAACTTAGCAAGACCCTGCTTGAAAATAAAAAATAAAAAGGGCTGCAGCAGATATGGTTCAGTGGTTAAGCATCCCTGGGTTCAATCCCTGGTACCCACCCACACCCCCTCAAAAAAAAAAAAAGGAAAGAAAAAAGAAGATGCTATTTAAGAATCTCCAAGATCTGAAATTCTATATTTTTATGAGAGTGAAGTTCTGATGGATTCATGGATGGATACATATGTGATAAGGGAAGTAATCAAAGGTTAATGAGGTGGAGGGTATAGGGAGTTCACTATGTTTAAATTTTTCATGGAAAAATGCTGGAAGATGGAATTTTGATGACTAATTCCAGAGCTGTGTACTGATATGAAAAAATGATACATGTACTCACATCATTTAGTATTAATAGTGGTATTTGACATATAATTGATTTTTTTCTGATCCATTTTACAGATGAAACTTTGTTAAAATAATCACTTGAATAGGGAGAGAACTTTTTAAAAATAGAACATGATTTGGGGAATTCAAATTAAGGATTAACATACTTCTCTCTTTTGCAAAATTCTCTTTTGTACTTGAGGCATGTATTAAATGTGCACAGAAGTATAGTAATGCCTGCATTGAGTTTTACAACACTTTATGTTTAAAAAGTAGCTTCAACTATGCTGTCTAATTCAGTTACTAAAACAAAACTTTGTGATACATTCAGCAGGGAGTGTTACCTGTGTGCTAGGAGCAAGGTGCTTGCAGTCAGGGATACATCATGATTTGCTCAGAGTGGCAGAATCAGTAAGAAACAGAGTCCTGATTACTTATATTCTGCTGGTAATGTGCTTTCTACGAAAGAAAAGAAGATGTAGAAGGAATAAGTTCTAATGTTCTGAGCATAGTACAGTGACTACAGTTTAAAAACATTTATGGTACATTACATAAAGAAACAGAAGGAAGAAATTTGAGAAATCCCAACAAGAGAAATGATAAATGTTTAAAGAGATTGAAATACTGGTTACCTAGTTTTGATCATTGTACATTGTATACATTAATAAAATTGTCCCACTGAATCTCCAAAATGTGTGTAATTATTATAGGTCAGTTTAAATTTTTAGAAGAGTAAAGAAAATATGGAATTTACTTATAAGCAACGAAATATCAAACAGATATGATATATTTTATGAGGTAATCAGAACATGAGTTAGAAGACATTAACAAATACTATCTTGATTATGCAAAAAAAATGTAAAGGAACTTACAAAAGAAATTATAAGAGAAAAGATAGTTGTTACTTCCAGATGACTGATCTTAGAATTTCCAAAAGTGGTGTCAATTTTGAAAAATATGAAAAAAGTAGTTTTATTCATTATTAGATAATCTTAAATTCTTCAGAAAATTTGATGGTATAGTAATCCATCTTCCCAAAATCAAGTCATGAGTTAGTTCTCTTTAAAGCCTGAATAACTCTACATTTGTACTTAAGACCATATAAATGAAAAGCCTACTGCCCATCACCATAACCTCAATTTGATCAACCTGTTCCTGAAAAAAAAATTTACCACAATCACATCTGCACCAGCACAGCATGAAGATTCAGAAATTTACAGTAACTTTCAACAATGTAAATTGATAAAAACAGAATCCAGACAAAATAAATGTTTTTCCCCTTAAATGCAGTAATAAGATGATGGTTTTGGATAAAAATAATCTAATTATGTGTTTCAACTTTATTTTCCTTAGTTAGTTGATACAACATCAAATGTCAAAACAAATTTCAATTATACATTTATATATACATATATATATATTTATACACTGTGCACTTTCATGGAAAATGTTAATATAAAAAACTAAAATGTTAAGTATGGCAAAATGAAACCATAAGCCCAGTTTCAATTGGCTCATTTATTAAGATGCTATTATTATGCGTTTCTTCTAAAAATAGGGGTGATTTGGAGTTTTTCTGGTGCCGACATGCAAATTTGATTGATTCTATGAACAAACTATTTATCATCAGTCAATAATGGCAGAATGTGAGATTATATTTATATAAACATTTTGCAACATTTCCATAATAATGCAAAATCATAGATGTATCATAGCAACTGTTCGTTGATTACAGATGACTGACGTATCATATTGGAATCTGAAAAAAGATGTGAGATTATGACAAAATAAAAAAATCCTTTTAAGTCCAAGACACATCGAGGCTCTAGGAAGAATTCCCTTCCATATTTAAGGTTCCGCAAGTTGCTGGAGATTTTCCTTTCTTCCTAATCTGTTCTTTTACCCACATCAAGAAGAGAGATCACGGGCACCTTAAAAGTCTTAGGTAAAGGCTTCAGCTTCTCCTCTCCTAATCACTTTAATTGAATGTGTAGTGTGTATATGGAACTGTAATTCTGTCCAGAGGTCACTTGTCAAGCCATGTTTTTATTGTGATTACCTGATTTGTTCAGCTTTAATGGTATTTAGTTTTGAAGGTCAGCTGTCCTGCTTAGACACGGTTAGTTGAAGAAGGGACATATCCACAACACCCACAGGCAGAAGGCCTGGAAGCAAAAGGCGGGTGAGCATTCTCTTCCCATTTGGGCAAAAAACAAAGCAAAACTGTCACCTACAAATTACTATAAATTGACAGATTTTCCTATTTTTCTTTCCCCTTATGACTTTTCATATTTGCTTTTTCATTTGTTACTGACATAACATTCTGGGGAGAAGGCTTCTAGCTCTTCTTTGAGGATTTATAATTAAGTCTTTGCTCTTGTTGGATGCCAATGATAATGAATCTAATTCACAAATAATACTTAGGAGGGAAAGCCAAAAATGGATATCACCTCCTGCGTCCCTGCTTTTCACTTGGGAAACTTCCATCTTTCTCCATGCATATCATGAAAATCTTCCCAAATTAACATCACTGGCTCTGTCTTTAACTTTTGTGTGGGGAGTGAAATTTTCACATCTAATTCCACTTCATGCCACAGATTTTCAGGATGATTATTATAAGTGTCAGTACATTGCTTAGAAATAATATTTAATATTCTTAAATATTAAATATCAAATATTTCTGATATTTTCACATATAATTAATACACAGGAAAGTGCTGGATCACATGTTGAAATTTTTATAACCGGGGAACCACCTAGCTAGAACTTCATATGTATATGAATTTCAAAATGATATATTAATGGTATACAAACAGAAGATAAAGAAGAAATAAAGAAAATTAGCACTACAAATCAAATTTTAATACATATATTAGAACTTATAGAAGGGTTAGATGGGAAACATCTAAAACAACTTTTGGGATGAAGTAACAGGAAGATATTCCAAATAACTGTAGCAAAAACATAAAGAAAGAAACAGTTTATTTCAAAATAAAAGGATCAGGGGGCTGGAGCGGTAGCTCTGCAGTTACAGTGGCACTTACTTGGCATGCGCAAGTACATGAGTTCAAACCCCAGCACCACGTACACAACGAAGTCTCAGAGCAACAGAGGCCACATGAAAAACTAAAAATAAAATTGGTTCTCTCTATCTCTCTCTCTCACTGTCCCTCTCTCTTTATAAAAAATATATATAAATAAAACAAAACTAGCAACTCTGGTGTTCCAATTATCTATTGTTGTGTGACAGCTCACAGACTTAATGGTTAAGATCCCATCCTTCTACTACAGTGCTTTATAGTTTGGGGAGTTGATAAGGCTCAACGAGGTGGTTCTGGTTCTCAAGCACTTCCATTTGACAGTGAACGAAGCTAGAGCTTTCTCAAAATCAACTTCTTCACTTACACGACTGGGACCTCACTTGGGGCTGTCCTATGGGACTACTGTATATGGTGTATACATGTGACCTGGGCTTCTTACGCCGGTGATGAGTTCCGTGAGCAAACCTCTCAAGAGAACCAAGATCACATTTCCTCAGATGCCACCGTTCCTGCTACAGTTGGAGTTCTCATTGTCATACTTTGTTGAGATATCTCCCTATCTAGAAAAGTTTCATTTAATTCATTAACATTCCATACATTCTCCAACACCTGGCCATGCCTTCACCTTTTTCATGAAGGAAAAAGCCATTGTGATTTCTACCATTTCTGAATTCCTTCAGGACATGTTACAAAATGAATATGATGTGTAAGACTGAGGTATACGGAGGATAGAACCACATTCTTGAATTTGAACTTCAGATCTTCTACTTATGAGTTTTATTACCTTGTAAAAATCACTAACCTCTGTCTACTTCACTTTCCAAATATGTACAATGTGATTAATAAAAGTACCCTCTCTTAGGGTTATTGCAAGGATTAAGAAGTTAACACAAGGAAAAAGTCTCAGAATAGTGGTTAGATTGTTGTAATAAATTGTTACTATTGGCATATTCTTGATAGTTTCTTCTATATTGGGAATCATTATCTGCCTCATGTTGAGGTGAATACTTCTCTGCTTCTAAACATTATTTTTAAGTAGAGGGAATTTAATGGGATGCAATTCCTTTTCTCTCCACTTTCCTTTACCCTTATTTTTCTAGGGGATGTGGACTGACAGATTTTCTTCTTAGGGCTCAAATTGCCACAGAGAACAATCATTTTGCTTTGTTGTGCTCAAGACAGTTTCTACTTTTCTGGAGGGGTGAGAGATGGGGCAAGCCATTACTAGCCATTGTTGCTGTATTTGGGTTGGCAAATCCATCAGATGCTCAGGATTGTATATCTGGTCCATTTGACTCGCTCCCTTCATTGTACCAACCATCATAGCATTCATCAACAACAAAGTTTATTTTTGGAGTACATGTGCCATGCACATTTGATTTCTCAATGCATTAAGAGTTCAGGAAACCTCATTTAGAAAATATCATATCAGTATCTTCATGATATCAGAGGCTTGCATATATCTGCTAGGCTCCATAATAACTTTTTGGTTCTACACCTGATGAGAAATGTTGGATTATACTTAATGAACTTAGTTTAAAATTCTTTTGTGAACAGATTAAGAATGCATAACAGAGATTATCCTTGCAAATTAAACTTTAAGTTAAAAACAAAATAAAAAATGCATGAATTATTAGGCAGCAACTGATAAGACTTCAGAGACTGCTGGATGGCAGCATTATTGACTGTAAAAACCCTTCCGTGTGTTTATGGGGTTGATGGTCTTTGCGACATCTAAATCAAATCTATCCAATCATGGCATTTCTCACTGATTCGGAAATACAGTGGTGTAGGAGATGAGGTGGCAACTTGGAGGAACATTGATGGAACAGGATGAAACAGGTGCTGAAGAACTGACATCACATTCTATTTCAAGGCTTAGGCATGCTGTGGGCTAGCACAGAATAAACTGGACTATGCACCTGAATTATTGGTGTATTACTTTCAACTGTGAGCCATTGTTGACTCAAGCCTACAACATGTTCCATTTAGCTTCCTGATGGCAACGCAAAGTCACAAAAGCCGAAAGGATGCTTGCTTTTCCATTACTTTCTCAGAACGGAATTGCTGTGAATAAGATTGTCAAAATGCCTTGAACGTTGGACTCATATCTCATCTTTTTGTATATAGCATATATACATATATATATATATATCATTGAAATTAATCAATATTTTCATTTAAACTTCAACAACTGCAAAAGAAAATCCCGTGTGCATCATGTTATGAAATGGGAAGCATTTGATTTTTTTCCTTATGACTGTAAATATTTGAATCAGCCAAGACCCACTGACGATGCCGGAAACCTCAGCATGCCTAAAAAGCAAAGGACATTCAATGCTGTGGTTTGTAAAGAAGATAAAATGGTTGAGAAGTCAAAGAGGGGTTAGTGAGTTAACTCAAAGACCAAAGGTCAAAATAGACAATGGAGTTCGGATCTTGACAGCACTCAGAAGTCAGGGCTTCAAATGGGGCACTGTGACCAGAGTAGGGGCTGTGTCACATTGACTGGGATCATGAATGAGGGCATGGGTTGGTAGCTTGCGATAGGTTCCTTCAGAGTTGTTGGGTAACTGAAGTGGAGCAAGAAGGGACACGATAGCAGACGTCCAGCCACTCCCTACTCTCCAGTCTTCCATGGCTGCCTCCTATTCGCTGAAAATCCTGACTTCACAAGGAATCTGAAATTATTCTTCCTTGAGACAGAGAGCAGAGCAAGGAGAGAGAATTATAAAAGATCAAGCACAAAGATGATCATTGCATACTCTCTTTGCATCGTGGCAATTTTGGTAAAATTTAAGCTCATAAGCTTTTGTGTTCCAGTCATACTGACGTATGTGCTCTTTTCCCGGGGTGCTGGGTCTTGCCTCTGTGTCTTAGCCCACTCTCCTCCCTTGCATGAAATTCCTCTTTCCTTCCCACCCACTTGATATACAGCTGCTTACCATTTATGATTCGGCCTCTGAGGTCTTTCCTGAATCCACATCCCTATTCCGGCTAGACGTAGGTACATTCTCCTTTGTGCCACTGTCGTGTGAATCGACCACAGCACTTCATCAGTACAGCTCAGGTTTCTACCCTGTCCTACAAATGGTGAGCTCAAGAGAGGAGGGATGTTGTCTGTTTCAGGGTCTTTCGTACCTATCATGGGACCATAGGATCTGGCCTTGTACTTCTGTGTAAGAAAATTTAATGAGTGAGTAAATGTTTAGATGGGTGTTGGATGGGGTTCTAGTAGATATAAATAAATGAATATTACTCTGTTCCTGCCTCAGTGGTCTAGGTGTTTCTCCCATCATTGCAAATCTTCACTGTTTGATATTAAAATAAAATTTAGCTTAATTAATTGCAAAGGAGACAAAATGCGAGCTTCCTTTGTAAATTGGTAAGCTCCTACTTGACTATAAAAGACTATTTTAGGAGTTAGTGGGCCTTGAGGAATGTATGGTTCAACTGAATCATTTCACTAATTTTAAGTTTATTTTTTGCATGGGCCAGCAAATTAGTGCAAATTAAAATAATCTGTATCCTGATTGATATATTTAGCTATATAACTGAATGATTATTTTTATTCTTAAAACTGCTATGTAATAAGCAGGTCACAAGTTGGTAAAAAAAGTTTATATGTATGCCTTTTTATCTGACATAAAATTAATAATATTGATTGAGAGATAAGTGTCTATGGAGCTACTTATTACTAAATTATTCTGATAAGAATGCATTGTTAATGTAATATTTTATTACGCTATTTTTCCTTTTATTGTGTTCCCAATGTAATAATATTAGCGTTCACAAATAAATTTGTTATGGTGTTGGAAGTTCTTTTTGTTGTTGTTATTTTTTTATTTTTTTGATACCAAAAATTAAATCCAGGAGCTCTTAACTACTGAGTCCCTTCTCCAGACTCTTTTTTGTTTTACTTTTCTTTCGAGATAGGGTCTTGCTTAGTAGCTTAGGGCCCTCATTAAATTGCTGAGGCTGGCTTTGAACTTGCAATCCTCCTTCCCTAGCCTCCAGAGCTGCTGGGATTACAGGAGTATGTCACTGTGCCTGGCCAAGAAGTTTTTTTTTCTTTCTTTCTTTCTTTTTTTTAGACTACAATAGTCAAAAATTAGATGGATAAGAACATCCTAAAAGAATTATTAAGATTGGGGTGGTGAGTTTGTGTTTGTCTTTTTTGAAGGATGAAGAAAAGAAGCAAAGCAAGACTGAAACCTATGCGGAGGAAAATCTTCATGGACAGAGGCCATTTACCATTTTTATTTTTAGTTGATACATGTTTGAATTCATCATCTTGCTCACACTCTTTAAATTCAGTGAACAATTCAATGATTCATTACTGTTGGTGATGCCTAATTTTTTGTGTCAACTTGACTGGGCTGGGGCTGCCTGGATATTTGATCAAACATTAGTCGGTGAGGAACTTTTTAGATGAGATTAGCATTTTAATCAGTACACAGAATTAAAACAGACTGCTTTTTCCAATGTTTGTGGGCCTCATCCAAACAATCTAGAACCGAGACAAAAAATGTCGATTCTTTCTGGAGAAAGGAGAAATTCCTCCTGCCTGATGGTTCAGCTAAAACGTTGGACTTATCTGATCTTCAGACCTCAGCTGAAACATCTTGAAATTTCAGCTCTCCAGCCTTTGAACTGCAACACTAGTTCTCCTGGGTCATCTGTTTGCAGACTAAAGAATTTGGGATTTCTCAGTCTTCATTATCAGGTGAGATACACATACACACTCTCTCTCACACACACATGTGTATATGCATATATATCTTCGCAAGCATACACATACATACGTACATCTAATAATGTATCATTCCATATATATTCAATGATACATAATTCAATATTTGCATATATATATGTATATATATATATATGTATACACAAAGAGAGAGGGAGTTTATGTGTGTGTGTGTGCGTGTGTGTGCATATAAGTTTCTATTTCTCTGGAAAACTCTGACTAGTCCAGATTTTGGTGCCAATAGTGGTACAAGAGGAACAAAATTTTAAGGCTGTTTCCTGAAATGGTGCTGTGGCTTCTAAAGTCAGCTCTTTAATCTGATTAAATTCAAAGATGCTATGTGTCTGTTTGCAATTGTAAGAAGGACACCAGCAGTTGGTGGCAGAGTCTTGTGATAGCAATGCACAAACTGTCTTCACTGGGTCCTCTAAATTAATCACTTGCAGGAAACAAGGGTCCAGATTAAGGTGCAATGTGGTATTTTGGAACATGTTTGGCAAACAAAATTATGAGGTTTGTTGGTTGAGGCTGTCGTCCCTGGGTAATGTGGAGAATGAAAATGAATAACCCAGGAATTTGAATTCTCAGTTTAGTGCCACTGATAGTTCCTATGTGGTCCGGAAAGAAGAGCTTTATCTCCTCTGGCTGCAGGGCTGAGTTTGGTGAGAATCAAATGCAGAGCTCCCCTGGTTGGTCTCCACCAATAATCTCAGCTACTGTCCGAATTACAATTGAAATTGAACTCCCTGTGTTAAAGGTTGTCTATGAATGTGAGAATAGTAATTTGGAAGGAATAGGATACTGTCAGTAGCCTACACTTATCCCATCATTGATTTGGTAAGCACACAACAGATTCATGGGTGGCAAAGGATTTAGCTTCAAGATACATTGTACCCAAGTATCATTTTTATCTGAATTAGAATATATTTACATGAAACTTTTGACTCTAGAGTTGGAACAATTTGTGAGTTTCAGGAATGTTGGCATGAAGTGAGTGTATTTTGCTTGCAAGAAGCTCATGAATTTTGGGAGGTCAAGGAGAAAATGCTACCGATTGAATTATGTCCCCACATTCCCCCAAAATGCAATTGTCAAAATGCTCATTCCCACTGTGATGCTCTTTGGATATGGGGCCTTTTGGAGATAATTAGGTTTAGATGAAGTCAGAAGGGTGAAGCTGTCATAAGAAGAGACACTAAGGAACTTGTGTGTTCCCTCTCTCTGTTTCTGTTTCCTTCTTTCAGTCTCTTGCTCTGTCTCTCTTTCTGCCACAAGAGGAGCAGTGAGGGGACGTTTGTCTGCAAGACAGGAAGACAGCCAGAACCTAACCATAATGTCATCATGTTGATCTTGAGTTTTCAGCCTTGAGAAAACCTTTCTATTTTTTAAAACATGTAGCAAATGGTTCTTTGTTATGGCAACACAAGCAGACGAAGCTGCCATATCAATCTAGAGAATTCCAGGCCCTGTTCCAACCAAATTAGCACAAGCTAACACTGATCTAGCGGTGTATACCAGCAGCATAAGCTGCATCGTTCTGCTCTGCCCACAGCCAACCCTCATGATCTGAGCAGATGTGTTTTGCGAGCAGAATGGATAATGCAGTCTGGTCTTCGCACACTTATTAACTTTTAAAAAAAATCTACGTGTAACCATATTTAAAGCAGTTTTCAATTGAACTATCCAAATAGCTTTAAACTCTACTTTGTATATATACAAATGCATCTCATGATGCACATGGCAGATTCATTGGTCAGAACTAAGTGACTGGCTACCATTTTAGAAAGAATACTCGAAACAGTATTTAATATATTTTATACAAAATACTATCCTTGAACTTATACAAATTCAAGGGTACAAGCAAATTCTAAATTTCTAGTGGAATGAATGTTAAAAAGTTCAGTAAATCACCCTCCCATGTAAATGAAAGGTTTGGCAGTTTATAAGACCTTCAGCTTCTCTACCTTATTGTATTATTCAGGGTAATTTTTAGTTGACACAGTTTCTTTTCTGCATGATATTTCCCAGTGGCATTTTTATTTCTAAATCTCTATTCTCTCTACCAAGCCAATGTTATTTGTATCAAATATTGGGCCCTCCATGGAAAACTGTAGGCTCTCCTATTTTATAAACCCTCCACTCCTATTTGATCTTATATGAATTTTACCCTTTTAAGTCCAATTATTTAGCAAACAAGAACATTTCTAGAGTAAGATTTAAATAGCAATGACAATATTTTGAAATATTTAACGGTTGAAACATTTTTAGTCATTTTTTCCTAACGTGTAAAAGAAGCAAACATACTTAACAAAACAGAAACAGTAAAAAGTCAGTGTACTGAACAGAGACAATCAAGAGCTGGTAGAAAATTGAATTGAACTTTGTCCAGAGACAATAGAAAAAGGAAATTAAAGGCTTCAGAATGCTTATAGCAGGCCAGAGTAAATCCAAATGCATTTGGGGGTCATTAAAACATCTTGAACAATTTTCCAAAGATTTTTATTTCAAGAAGCCCAAAAAGAAGATTTTGCTAAGTACTACTTTCTTCTCATTGTATTTCATGAGAAATTTAATCCATATGTTTCTGATTCATTTATACTTAAGTCATCAAACAGTTCTTGTGCAAGAGCTATTTGATTTCTAAGAAACCGTTCAGGCCTTTTATAGAAGACTGCTCATTTTCTTTGAAGTAAGTTTTGTAAAACTGAAAATACTTCACTTGATGTTCTGAACCCAGCTTTTAAGTTGTCCTTCAATCATAGAACCTTAGATTTTAGAAGAGATATTAAATGTAATCTATTCCCAAAGGCAACTCAAAGTACAGTATCTCTTAACAGTTTTTGGCAGATAAAATTTTGGTTTCTTCTTGATCTTTTACAGTGATAAGAAACTTATTAATTCAGAAGAAATCTTACCTCATCAAACCCTATTCTTTTTTCCTGTCACAATTTTTTGACATTCATAATATGTGTGTGAAATATGACTTATTGTCTTTTTCTAGAGTTTTTCTTAGTGGTCTTATATTATCTTGGTTTGATTTTAAAGTTTTGGGATTTATCTAATATTGATAAATTATGTCAAGTATAAAACACTAGTTTGTTTTAGAGAAACTTCATTAAATTACTTTGTTTACATAATAAACATAGATATATCTTTCACAATAAATTTCACCGATCTAGATCATCCTCCATAAGAAAATATAATGTCCCTTACTTATAAGTGGGAAAACTAAATTTCAGAGGATTAGTTATGAAGAGCTTACATGACTGACTGACAGCTCGTGAATTCAAACCCAGGCTGTGTTGATTCTAAAGCCACAGATCTTTGTTTTGCATTAAACTAAATCCTGATTAAAATTCCCTCTTAATGGCTTTGTCTCTATTGTGTAGACCTAAAAAAACCCAACTGAATTTTACACACTTCCATATTTTACTATTTCAGAATTGTCTGATTATATATTAGGCAAAGTTACAGGAAAGCACAGCTATTGCCAGCTAAAAATGTTCAATATTTGCAATTCAATTTTATATGATTTAGAATATCTATATATTCTTGACTTCGTGTTTACATTTAATTTTGTACTACAGAATTTCTGGTAGTGCATAACAAGCTCAGTGGTTTAATAAACAGTAGAGGTTATTAATGGTCATATTGTAGTTCAAATACTCAAATCTTGATTCCCTGGCTGTTTTTTCCTGTTTCCTTTTCATTCCTTCTTAATTCTCTTATTCATTTAGTTGCCCAGTAGATTACTAATTGGAAATGTGACCCTTCTCAGCCCCTTTTAGAAATATCTCTTAATTTGTGTTGCATTTTGTTTTCCATTTTCACTACTGGCTTTGAAGCCTTTCGAGGGGAAATCATTCTTGTTTGCAAGAAAGCTCTAAATTCTAGGCTCAAAGTTAAATACATGCTATTGCTCAAATGACTTGATTAATCATCAGAACTTTTTATTTTATTTATCTTCACTCAATATTTACTTACCATCCACTCTACTAGTAACAGAAGAAACTGCAATAGAAGTTTTAAAGCAGTTTTATATTGAAAAGGTACTTGTAGAGAGAAGAATTGAATAATATGATGAACACAAGTAAAAACAAATAAAAACAGAATGTATGAATGAAATATACTTACAGATGTAGATTTGATTGACTTTTTAAAAAATAAGATAACATTTTTTTTAAAAGAGAGAGAGGGACAGTGAGAGAGAGAGAGAATATTAATTTTATTTGGTTTTTCATGTGGCTCTCATTCGTTTTGTACAGGTTGCTGGGCTTTGAACCTGAGTATTTGTGCTTGCCAGGCATGAATCTGATTGATTATTGACATGACATTATGAGGAAAAGCAGGAAGGGTTACAGTTGAAGGGGGGACAGGCTGTAGCTTGGCAAAGTGCACCAGAACAGCTTGGTATGACAAGCAAGAGTTCTATCATAGGAGTAGATGTATTTCCTAAGCAAGGCGAATGGGTTGAGATAGCATAAGCAGCAGACATCAAGGGTGTCAAGAGGAATTTCATAGGCCAAAACTGTAGAACAGAGATGTTTTAGAAATTATGTCATTCAAACATTGTGAATTTAGAGAGGATTTAATGAAAGTGCCAGTGTTTCTCAGAGAGCATGCCATTTAGTAAGACTGGACTCATTAAGTCAGAAATTTGAATTCAAAGCATTTTCTATTTGTGATTTATGTTAGTTGGTTTAGAGAATGATGGAGTAAATAGGAGTTGAGGGCCAAATGGAGGCTTTGGAGATCCAGTCTACGTCTGTGTCCACTGGTAAATTACAAGCTCTGTTACTATCTCCAGGGTATACCCAGTAGATATGAAAACGTTGTGAAATAGAAATCTATCCATGAATGTGAATGTAATATGTTACCCATTCCGTACAAAGTTTCTGTTTCATAGAAAAATCCAAAGTGAAATTTCACAGTAAAATTAACAATGTAATTAATGAAGAGTTGAGCTGAGTCACAATGGTTGTGGATCAGACAAGTCTGGAATCCAGGCAAGAAAAAACCTGAAACTGGGTGGAGTAAATGCAAAAACTTGGCAATGACTAAGTTATTGATCTTGAGCATTAAGTATGGATTGTATATATTATCTAATCCTAAACCAAATCAAAGCTGTCTTATTTGTGAAACTGTAACTGATACTCTTTTAATTTGGGATATGAGGTTGCCAAAGCTCATTTAAAAACATATAAGGATCAATCATTGTTTGAAAACTTTGGAAAAGATCTTGTAAGAACAATCACAACTGGTTTCAGTTTTGGGGCAGGAGTTACAGGTAGGGTGAGTTCCCATAGGATCCTGGAGCTGATATATTTTTTTTATTCCTCCCTGAATAAAGAAGCTCAAGTTAAGAAATATTACCTGAAGAAGAAAGTCAAGTAAAATTAGTTTTCTGTGTGAACAACTAATGCTGCACAGAAGGGGCTCTGGGTTTTATGTCTTTCTTATCTCACACCTTACAGGCTTCCTTTTTTTGTGTTTTTTAAAGAGAAAGAGGGACAGTGAGCAAGAGAGAATGGTAGAATCAACTTTATTTAGTTTTTCATGTGGCTTTCATTGCTCTGACACTTCATCGTGTACATGGTGCTGGGGTTCTAACCTGCGTTCTTGTTCGTGTCAGTAACCGCTGAGCCACAGCCCCAGCCCCAACATGTCTCCATTATTAATATTGACTTTTAATAATATTAAGTACATTGCAAGTTATATATAGGCTATTTATAAATTGCGGGGGCAATTAGAACATGGAGAATGTGGA
>PVKS010006105.1:55830-80678 GCA_004027875.1 Aplodontia rufa
AACAACTAATGCTGCACAGAAGGGGCTCTGGGTTTTATGTCTTTCTTATCTCACACCTTACAGGCTTCCTTTTTTTGTGTTTTTTAAAGAGAAAGAGGGACAGTGAGCAAGAGAGAATGGTAGAATCAACTTTATTTAGTTTTTCATGTGGCTTTCATTGCTCTGACACTTCATCGTGTACATGGTGCTGGGGTTCTAATCTGCGTTCTTGTTCGTGTCAGTAACCGCTGAGCCACAGCCCCAGCCCCAACATGTCTCCATTATTAATATTGACTTTTAATAATATTACGTACATTGCAAGTTATATATAGGCTATTTATAAATTGCGGGGGCAATTAGAACATGGAGAATGTGGAGTCCTACATTTCCTTTAAGTTATCATCTATAAAGTGTCAAATGCAAAATTTCTCAGGAATTTAGAATCCAATAGAAAACAAAGAGAAATGAAAGAAATTGTAGGAAAAGTTAAAAAGGGAAAAACATGACTCTCCTTTACAATAGTCGTATTTTTTCAGTTTGTAGCGATTGTATTAGACGCATAGAGTTATAGTAGGGGGACTCTAACTTCTAGGATGTGATTATATTTTTTTGCTTTATAGAGGATCATTGAGACTAAACCTTTTATGATACGGTATTGGTCAGATCTGTGTCATAACTCAGATCTTAGGGCTTTCATCCTTGTAACTGAGTTTCTACAGAAAGGTTAATGGTGAGTTACAATAGCAACAATAATAATTCAGTTTGCTATGACAAATGAGGTGCTTGTAGCTCCAATCAGAACATAATTGATACTTTCAGAAAACCGGGTGGTCATTTTGAGGTGGCCCTATTTCTTATATATCCTCGGTATTTTAAGTAGCATAGACTTGCCAATGTTGAGTCCCTACACCTATTGTTGCTTTAGATAATTTCAACAACACTGTGAGACAGTCAAATAAAACTGACTGCCAGGAAGATGGAATTTTCCTTCCAAAGATGAGAATCGGCAAGT
The DNA here is from genome assembly GCA_004027875.1 of Aplodontia rufa. Classification (NCBI taxonomy): domain Eukaryota; kingdom Metazoa; phylum Chordata; class Mammalia; order Rodentia; family Aplodontiidae; genus Aplodontia; species Aplodontia rufa. The sequence goes on from PVKS010006105.1 coordinate 56,822, forward strand.
AACAAATCTAACACTTGAACCGAGCACCCTGAAAACCAGGGCCAGTGCCAGCTGTCTCCCTGTTGTGGCCTCAGTATGGCAGGGGACGTGAACAGAGAGACAGATCATAAGAACTCTTAAATGTTTTTCTTTATCAATATCTATATTATTCTATCACTACAATGCTGAGAATAATGTTTATAATTTTTTTGCAATTTTATCAGACATAAGCAAATGTGAGAATCTATTCTGTTTTATTGAAATGCACATTTTTAATGGTTTTATTAGTGCATTATAGTTGCACACAATTGAAGGATACCTTTGTACATAATTGTACCTGCATGGAATAGAATTTGCTCCAGCTCAGTTCCCAGGACTTCTCCTTTCCCTCCCCTCTTCTCTCCCTCTGTTCCCCCTTCCTCTATCTACTCTACTGGTCTTCCTTCTATTTATTGCTTTTTATTTGGTACTTTATAGTTATACATAATTTCAAGATTATATACGCATTGATACTGGCAGCACTCCAGTCTGAATACAAATTTCTACTTTTTTAATGTCTGAGTTGTCCCAGATATTTTCCTTGAAATTAGGAATATTAAAGGAATCCCCAACTGCCTCTACTTTCCTGTAGACAGCAAGACTCAAATCTGAAAAGGACCCATCAAAGTGAGATAGCCAATGTATGGGATTGCAGACCCAGACTAAGCCTTCTCACCCTGGCTCACCATGTCTTCTACTATGAACATTTCCCTGCTGAAAACAAAAAATCCATATCGTCTATTTTTAAAATATCTGTGAAATAATATATGTAACATACTTTTAACAAACATCTGACATATTTATATCATTTTTCTAACCATATGCAATTATTTTCTTGTAAAATAGTATTCCAGACTCAAGAAAACCAAGGAGCACTTAACTTCTTATTAATTCATTCAATTAAAATCTATATCTCTCTCTTTATACATACACACACATATAATTAAGATAATGTGCTTTGCTCAGATTTTTATATATAAATAGTTTCAGTTTTTATTTTATGAATATTAAAATGAGTCCACCCTTAATTACTTTTAAGTTAGTTTTCAGCCATTAATTTGTCTGATGTGGTATTTTCTTGTATTTCTTTGTCTGAGAGAGCAGTGTCTCTTGAGAGGGGCCCTTGCTGCTCTAGTGTGTTTCACCGTTTAAGAGACAATAGACTATACCCCCCCCATTCTCTACAACTTCTCAGAATATGCAACATCAGCATTAGTTCATCTCCTTTAACTATTATTTTCCTTTTTGTCCCTTCTCTCTTTTTCATGTCTTTATTTTCCGTTTCAGGCTTCGAACCACTCTTTACCTATGCTCCATCCGATGACTCCTTGTGTAGCTTGCTCTATGTAGCAAGACAGATCACTGTGATTCAAATGTAGGTGACAAACATAGGTGTCAGAGGTGGTATAACTGCAGCTTGTCTTTCTGATGAATGTTTGGAACACATTCCCTCCAACTCAGAGCTTGGAAAGTTAGCTATAGGGCTCATTTTGGGATTCTTCTGCAAAAAGGAAAATCCTCTTGTTCCCATTAAAAAGGGTTTGTTTGTGAAGTCTTCTTATGCAACCAGCACCATGTGGGAAGAAAGAGAGGATTAAGAACATCATAATAGGCACAAAAATAGGGCCAATTTTCACATTACAGAGCTAAATTGGAAAGGAAGGAAATAAAGACATCAGTGGATAAAATTAATGTAATTGGAGAATACTGTAGTCAAAGTAGTTTGTTTGCTCTAATCTTGTACACGATATAAAAATGTTGTTGCAAATGGACCCCAGCTGCAAGTAATCACAGTCAGAGGCTAAATGAAATCAACAATGATGATCTGGTAGAAAGGCAAATGCCCATGCAGCTTTTCTGGGAGGAAAAGAGACAATCAACAGTCTTCTGATTAATATATGAAAAATGTCTAACAACTCTGAAAATTAGCTCATATGCACCAGTTGAGAAACTGAAACGATCAGAAATCTTTTCATAGCTTCACAATTCTTTTATTCATGAATGATTTTTCCTTTTTTAAATGGCAGAGACACCAACCTTACATATATGGTCAGCCCCATCGTCAGAAGAGCTATTTACTATACAAATCTTTTTAAGAATCCTTGCATGAAAATTGAGAATTTAATGATCATACATGTTATATTTATTTATATTTATAATCAAATGTTATATTCTAACGCTTTGCTTCCTTTCTATGAAACTTTTTTTTATAAACTTTGAAGATTAGTAACACACACATACCTACACACACATTTCAAGAGGAGTTTTACAGTTATCCTTAGTTCTTTGGAATGTAAATATGTTGTACTTATGTAAGAATGTTAAATTTAGATGTATGCATCTTATAACTAAAGAATTACACTTATTGTCATTTTTGGATTTAAATGTCCCCAAAAGGCCCACGTGGTAGTGGCTTGATCCCAGGCCTGAGGAATAATTGCAAGGTGGTAGTACCTTTGAGAAGTGGGGCTAGGGAAAGGAAGTAAGGTCATTTGGGGTGTGCCACTGAAGGGAATATTGGGACCCCACCCCTTTTTCTCTCTTTGCCTCCTGGCTACCGGGAGGTAAATGACTTTGCTAGGGCACCAACCACCACCATGATATTTGGCACTGCTACAGGCCCAACCGCAACACTGCCCAAAATCAATGCGCACACACTGAACTCTTGGACACTGAGCCTTTTCTCCTTTTTAAGTTGATTGTCTCAGGTTTTTTTAATCACAGTGACAGAAGCTGCCCAATACAGCTGTGCTTTTTCTGTTACAATCTGATGTCTGTCTAGGAAACGACTTCACAGGAAATGAGTGGTGTACCCCTAACTATAACAGGGTACCCTAATCCCTTTTCAAATGACTTGCTGATGGCCTAAGGAAGAGTGAGTTCTTGCTTCTCACAAAATAAGCTACACTCAGCTTCCTGGATCATCAATTTTAATCCCATATTTGAGGGGGAATTTCAGTAATTTAGATAATCATTAAAACCTCACTTTGTTATTGAAGTAAATTCAGGATGTCAAATGTACATGGATATGGAATATAAAATAAAAAACTGATATTCTTCAGTGTTATCTGCTTTCACAGTTCCAACAGGTAGGAACTTATTCTCTCCTGTGTCAAAGCCACATGCAAATTGTTGGCCTTCACATTGTTCTCTTTGTTGTCTTCCTAGATCTACTCCCGATTTGAAACCGAAGCCATGGTGCTAGGACCTGCTTGCTTGTCTTCTGAGTCATTCCAGATGCAAGATTCAAGGAAGCAGAATTCTCTTCTGTGTTGCTCACCACGTTTCCCACATACCTCCATCAGGTGTTTGACGCACTTTTTGTTGAATTAAAGTCTGAAAGACTGAGTTAACTTATTTTTATTTTTTTTTGGGGGGGTACAATTTAGATGATTGACTTCATGGATTCCAGCCGCACTTTTAAAGGATTTACTCACACTCTCAAATTCTTTTGAGGTTATTTGCATTTTTATAAAGATAACCTACAAATCCAGTGAGTTAAAGAATTTACTGTTAAGCATAGAGGTAGCCTTCGTGTCCTCCACTTCTCATCTATTCTCTTTGGAGCTCATATTTACAAAGACAAATGGAGCTCAGAATAATGTGGTGGTGAAAAGCATGGGCTTTTTCATCAGTCTAATGGGCTATCAGACCGGATCTGCCACCTTCTAAGCATAGCTGTGAGTGAGACCGGTCTTCTTGCTGTAGCTCAGCCGCTGTAGAGAGGTCAAGTGATTCCTACTTCTCTGATCCCTGAGAACTGACACATACTGCATCCTTAACCACGAGGTCTGACTCTTCAGAAACTTCCCAAAGTTGTACCTCATATTAACACTTGTTCTTGCTACGATGGGTTCCACGAAAGTGCTCTGTGATCTAACACAATCCAAACCTCATGCGAAGTATCTTGTTTGTGCAGAGAGTAAAATGTTACAAACCTTGATGTAAAATTAAAGCCAAGTTTTAACATTTACTTAAGTTACAGGTTAAATATTATGTCACCATGAAAAGTTCTTGACTTAATAAGTTTTTTTTCTTTTGTTCTCCAATTTTATTGATGCATAAATAGTTGGTTTAAAACAAAAACTGCCTGTGTATGTTTATGGTGTAAAATGTTATGTTTTAATATAGCTGTGCATTGTAAAATGATTACCATGAGGACATTAGCTACTATATTCATCATTTACACAGGGTTTTTTTGTGTGTGTGAGTGTGTGTGTGCGCATGTGTGTGTGAGAGAGAGAATCTTCAAGGTCTACACAATTCTTACATAGACATGATTGCTGATGTAGTCACCATGCTGTGGAGTAGATCTCTGTAACTTATTCCTCCTATATCACTGAAACTTTGTAACCTTTAGCCAACATCACATCTTCCCCTCCACCCCTGCCCCAACCATGACCACCCTACTACTCTCTTCTTTTATGAGTTCAACATCTTTAGATAGAGGAGGCGGGGGAGAGGGAGGGGAAGGGGCAGGGGGAGGAGGACATCATGCTGCCTTTGCCTTTCTATGCCTGGTTTTACTCACTTAGCAGAAGATCCTCCAGGTTCATCCATACTGTTTCAAATGACAGGAAGTTCTTTTGCGGGCTGAGTCATCTCACTATGCCTAAATACCATTTTGTTATTCATCCATCAATGTCCAATTACAATTTTCCAAACCTTATTTACGATGAATATCATTGCTATGTACATGAGACTGCAGACATATCTTTGATGCACTGATTACTGATTTGCTCTCTTTTGTATCTGTAGCCAAAATGGGATTCTATTTTTATGTTTTTGAGGGGTGTTTCTATCATTTTCCATAATGGCTGCACTAATATTAATTTACATTTCCACCCTGCCTGTATAAAGGTTGCCTTTTCTTTACATTGTTGCCAATACTTGCTGTCTTTTATCTTTTTATGATAGTCATCACAACAGATGCAAGACGTTTTGGTTTTGATTTGCATTTCTCTGATGATTAACGATATCAGCATTTTTGTCATATATCTGTTAATAAAAGTATAGTTACTTGTGAAAATATTTTTTGTTTAACTTTGGTTTAGTTATTTGAGGTGTTTTATGGTTTCATACAAATTTTAAGGTCATTTTTTTTCATTTTTTGTAAAAAAAAATTCTGCCCTTGGTAATGCTATGGGCATATGTAAAAAAATCACAAGAAATCTCACTTTTATGTGTGATTATAATGAACCAATTTTAGAAAAACAGAAAGGGAATCAGGAGAGGAAAGAGGGAGGGAAAAGTGAAGAACTGAGGAACAAAAATTGATAAATTATGTATATGCTTGTACAGATATGTCACAATAAGTCTCTCTACTGTGTATAATTATAATCTACTGAAGACAGCTATTTCTAAAATACCACTGCAAATTTGATAGAGATTTCTTTGACTCTATAGATTGCATTATGGATGCAATATGGATATTTTAACATTATTAATTATTCCAAAATACGAATTCAGGTGTTTTTACTATCTAGTTAGATCTCTTTAATTTTTTATCAATATTTATATTTTTCATTGTCTGCATGTTTCATCTCCTTAAGAATGTTCAGTGCTAGTACATAGAAAAATGACTGATTTTTGTGTTTTTATGTTTTTACCCGAATAGTTTACTGATTTTATTTTGGTAGAGTTCTTAGAGATTTTTTTAATTCTTAAGATTATGTTATCATGAACAGAGACAGCTTAACTTCAATTTAGCTACCATTTTTTTTTCTTTTTCTTGCCTAATTGCTCTGGCTATTACTTCCATTCCTATATTGACTATAAGTGTTGAGAATGTGCATTGTTGTCTTGTTCCTCATACAAGGAACACAGTGGAGTAGGAGGTTAGCTGTGGGCTTGTCATTTATGACCTTTATTATGTGAAAATGCATTCTATATTTGTTGAGTGTTTTTATCATAAAAGGATGCTGAATTTTGTCACATTCATTTTCTGCATCCAATGAGAGGATTGTATGAATTTATCCTTCATTCTCTTAATCTGATGCATTCATTGATTTGCAGGCTCATCTAACTTTGGATATATGTTGATCATATCCTTACCTTTATGCTGATAAATCCTGCTTCATTAAGTTGTATCATTCTGTTATCATGCTGTATTTTATTGTTTTTTATTGTTAGTATTTTGTTAGGGATTTTTCATCTAAACTTATCAAGAATAATAGCTTGTAATTTTCTTTTCACATTATAAAATCTCTATTTCTGATTTCTTTTAAATAAACTCTCATATATTTACCTTTATTGAAACAATAAAAAAGTAGTCATGAATCATATAAAATTAGTAACTTGTTTCAACTTTCAACTAATACATTAATGACAACTAAATATGGAATTATAATTCTACCCCATAAGAAAAAACATCTGATCTTTAGAAATGTTCCCTATAACTAACTTGCAATGTAAAACCCTTTTTCTGATGTGTGTGAGTCAAACACATAATACTGGTTTTGAGCAGTCATGAGCATTCAACTCATCGGAACTTAACTTCTAATTTAAGGTGGGTGTCAAATTCCTAGTAACAACCTTCCATATTCCTGATTTGAAGCTCATCATGCTAAGCATATCATAATCACATTCTGCCCTGGTCATTTAGAAAATCATATTAATTAATACAAAAAGAAAATCCTTCTGTGGATAGCAAAAAACACGTTTTTAAATGTTCCAGAGTTAGATGCAGTCTCCATGTTTTGATTCAGAAACCATCGATGGCTAGCATTATGGAAGAGCCATGTCATGTTGCCACTTTAATATTTGGACAATATCATTGATAGAAAAACATGAGAGGTGTGTTCTATTTTATAGCTCTAGGCTTGTATGAATAGGGTGTTTCCATATTTCTACCTTCCAATGCAGTTAGGAAGTTTTGTGCCCAACATGAAATACAGTCTTATGTATTAGCTCAGTTAGGCCTAGCCATTTGAAAATGTGACCTAGAGGGGCTGAAGTGGTGGCTCAGCACTTCCAGCGCCTGCCTGCCATGTGTGAGGACGTGGGTTTGAACACCAGCACCATGTACACAACAAAGTGTTGGAGCAACAAAAGCCACATGAAAAACTAAATAAAAGGGGGCTCCAGTGGTGGATCAGCGGTTACAGTGCTTGCCCAGCATGCATTTGGATGTGAGTTCAAACCCCAGCACCACATACACGACGAAGTCTCATAGCAATGAAAGCCATGTGAAAAACTAAATAAAATTGATTTTCTCTTCTCTCTCTCTCTAAAAAAAAAATTGCATTTAAAAAAAGAGAACTATGACATAGAAAACTGAAATCTATGTTTCAAAACTGGGAAAGCAAGTTACCTCCTTCAGTGTGAAGTTTACAAGCTAACCTACAGTTTTTGGAGGGAAAAAATTTTGATTTCAGTTTGTCATTCACATCTTTTTAGATCAACTTTACTTTTCAATTATATTTCTTCTTTGTTTACCAAAAAAAAAAAAAAAAAAAAGCCAAAAAAGAGCGGGTAAATTTCTTGAAGGATGCAGAAGTTGATGATGGTCTTTAGCTTCTACTAGAGAACATGGAATCAAAACTTGGTCAGAACAGGAAAGAATTCAAATTTTTAAATCTTAGGTTTGTGCATATTCTGTGCCTTGTTTCTTTATCACCAAATCACAGAAACTATTCTCTAACACTGAACACTTTATCTCAGGTTTCTAACAAATATCAATTTCAAGAAGTCCAAGCACCTAGATTATGCTGCCTCTTCTGGGCTCACTGAGCTAATGCCTTTCCTAATATCCACAGCTGCAAAATGGGACTGTAATACCTAGCTAAGGAAGTTTTACATAAAAGCTGGTGATTGCAACTATATAAATACTCAGTGCCATCTATTAGTATCACGGGTGTGTAGTTACACCTGCATCATGTCAAGGAGTGGTTTCCTTTACGATGCTCATTCACTCTTCCTCTGGAAGGTGTATTGGAGTCATAAGCTTGAACGGTGGGGGTGTAATGTGGCCATTTGAAAGGATTGTACTTTCAGGAGTTGTAATTATGGTAAAACTAAAAGATATTTCCACTCATCTGGTGCCTAGAAGACTATTACGGTTTGGATTTTTGGATATCTCCCCAAAGCTCTTACGTTAGATGCTTGGTCTCCAGTTCAACAATGTGCACAGATGGAACTTTAAGAAATGATTGCATCTTGAGGGCTCTGACCCCATCAGTGAATTAATCTGCTGATGACTGAATGGAATTCCGGTAGGTTGTTGAAACTGTAGGCAGGTGGGGAATGTTTGGAGAAAGTAGGCCACTGGAAGCATGACCTTGGGGACTATATCTTGTTCCTTATCCTTGTCTCTCTCTCTTTGGCAACCATGAACTGAGCAGTTTTCTTCTGCTATCACCTTCCATTATGATGTTCTTCCTCATCTTAGGTCCAAAGAAATGCTGTCTGCTGACCATTGATCAAAACCTCTGCAACCATGAGCCCACATGAATTTTCCCTTCTCTATTTTCCCTATGCTATTTCTTGGCATTTGTTACAGTTACAAAAAGCTGAATAATACAAAAATGCAATGTAATTGAATGAGTTTAATATTTCAACCACAAAGTGGAGACCTCATGAACTTCCAAACAGGGTGTAATGAAGTCTCAGGTTTTTATGCTCTGAAATATCACCAATTAATAAGCATAAAGTATGAAATCACTCCATTTGTAAACTGGAAATAAATATAACATTTTCATCCCCAAGTGTAAGAACGTTAGTATTGGTAAAATGTCTTGGAATTATTGACTGAAATCAAAATGTCCCATACATAAAGCAATATGTGCAATTTTAAAATAAAAATATATTGTGTGTATGAAAAAGTATTTAAAAAGGGATCTTCAAATAAATGTTGGTGTTCATTATAGTTAACAACAGAAAGTAATTTACCTTAGAAGAAAGACATTTAGAGCCTTCTTAGAGACTCTTAATAGAAAGAAAAATTTTAACTGACAATTAATGTGTTGCAATCTTTCAAATCATGAGATTGCCTCAACTTGTCTGAGCAGGGGTAAACTTGTATTACAAGAAGATAGCTAAGAATAATAAGAAAAATGCAATCCATAAGTGTTATCACAGTCTAGACCTATATCCAAAACACAGAGTCGTAAGGTGTGATTATTGGCTATAGTTCTGCATATTAAAATTGTTTAGTGTCTGTGGTTTTGAAATTTGTCTTGACATCTTTGTTTGTAGTTGTTTCTATTTGCCTTGGCACAGTGGACTGGTAGAAGTTTTATACTACCTGAGTAGATCATATAAATAGCTTAAAGTTACTTCAGTATTATTTATTGAGATCACTTAATACTGTTGACCTAAAACCAATTGTTCTAAATTTACATGTGGTAAATCAATATGTTTCTGTATTACTAACAATTAAAAATAAACTTTTATATAATAATCTGAACATTTTCTATGGGTAAAATAAGTTTAGGGTTCTTCAACAACTGCATCGTACATTTCCTTCCTTTCTATCAATGACATAATTGTATATATGTTTGGCCTTTGTATTCTATGAATAATTTCCTTGCATTTACACGTACATATGATTTTCAAACTGTAATTTATTTTTCATGGAAAGTAAGAGTTGTAATTGAGGAGAAATGAATTGAGCAGGAGAATTTAAAACAATTGGTAGTTTAAATACAGACCTTATATAGATAAATATATAGAAAGAAAATTATATATTTCTTTGCTGAACACGTGAAATTCTTAAAAGAATGGTTTCAAAATTTATAATATTTTCTCCCTAAATGCAGACAATCTGAAAATTTTCAGACTCAAGTCTTAGAGCAAATACCATCAATGGTACTTCACTAGCCAAGAAATTATTTCTTTAGCGTTACAAATATGCATTTGCATATATATATTTAAAATTTTATTTGCCTATTTATGGATTAAATATTACATAATAATAGATTGCTTCATGGTAAAATTATCTCTTCACATACTGAAAGATTGTAAAAGATCAAAAATAAAATGAATCCTATCTTTTGCTCCATAATTTTATGTATTATATTATGATTACATTAGATATATAGTTTATACATAAAGGACTCCTCCATGTTCTTCATACATTTACTCTATTAAGAACTTATTTCAAATATTTGGTAAACATCTTATTAAATGTATGCATTTATTAGGGGTGGTAGACACACATAAACTTGTTTGCTTTTTTAATTTTTCTTCCAGTTTAAGGAAATATAGACCCATACATTATTTCTCCAGAGTGACAGCCAAAAAACAGTAAGGACACAGCAGGTGTCTTTTAGGTGACTGTAGAGTTTCATAGGTGACAGAGAAATAGCTCAGTAGAAGAAAAGGAGGTTAGCTCAAGAGAATCCCTGTAATTTTGTGCCAAGAAGTTTTACCACAAATGTTTTGGGAAATTAGATGGCTATTTGGCAAACATAAAAAATATGCTCCTGCTAAAAGAAACTCCATATCTCTTTTTAAATCTGCAAATCTGATTTATCCTATAAATGTGGAATACTCTTTTCATGTATTAAACTAATATTTTAGAGATAGGTGGCCAGATCAGAAGCCTGTATAAAGCAGCAAACACTGAGATTTTCTTTTTTTTTTTTTTCCTAGACCTAAATTACTGAAATGGTAGGAAACCTGAGGAGTAGAAGTAGCTAAAAAGTTTCCAGATATTCAAAAGGTGGTCAATGCTAAGGATTCCATTTCTGAGGCGTGATTTAGTGGTTTACTGCTAAGCCTACCCTGCCAGTTTATAAAGAGGTTTGGTTCTGCCCGGTGACTTGGATAACCCTTCCACTCAATTATAGCTGCATTAATATTGAGGAGGCATTCGTTGCAAATTATAGTAGACTCAGAAGTTAATAGCTAAGATAAAACCCAGAAACTTTCTAGTCCAAACCCCAAACGCTTCTAGTTCAGAGCTGTGGTTTAGAGCAAGGAGAATGGGAATACATTTTGAAGATTTCAAGGTCTAAAGTCATGAAGTTTCGAAGCTCTGTGTCCCCTCGTGTCTGAACCTGAGTCTATCATTCTCTAAACTTCAGTGACGCTGAGCTAAGATAAGAAAAGAAAGGAAAATAATGTCTGATACATGACAGATCAAACACGTTTGTGGCCATTATAATTTTTAATAGGGCCATTCTCCTCTGGGGTGACAGAATTGTGATGATAATTCAGTCTTCTTGACTTTTTAGTTCATTATTCTTTTTTTATTTTGTATTATTTTGCTTCTTTGGAGATAATCACAGAAAAACAATCATAACAACAGAATGAGATATGCATTTATTTTCTCAAAGCAAGTCTCAAAAGCAGCAGCATCTAAAATGCTAAAACATTTATTAGGAAAAAACAACGAAGTGTATCTGTAAGAAAAAACTGTTTACAGCCCACGAAGTCATGTCTAAAATACAAGGAAACTTCTTTCATTTATTTTAATCCTGCATATTTGAACACACTTTGGAAATCACATCTGCAAAGAAAAAGAAACTGTATAAATGAGCAACTGGATTTTCTTGCATTTTCAAAGCAATCTTTCCTTAAGAAAGCAGGCTTAGTGTTGCAGTGACACAGAAAATTCCTATCATTTTCACTTTGTTCCAAAATTATATTAATGGAGTTTTTGTCATGGGAATAAATTAAAATGGGGCATACGGCATATGGAACGTGACGGTATTTCCGCACCATGCGGTTTACAAGAAAACAATCTCATTTAGATCGTATCAGTGACCGCGTGGCTGCCACGGGGGACCACCTGCAGTCCATGTGGGACCGTGCAAGGAATGGGTTCATTCAGTAAAAAACATGTAATTTTTAAGAGATTTCATTTAGATTTCTTCTGAACAAGTTCGTAACAGGCCACTTAGATTTAGACTGGAAGTGGCTATTCCTTGCAGTTATGCAAATTTTACATTGTATTTAAGTCGTGGAGTAACAGAAGTGTAAGCTAAGTTTAATGACAGTGAAGCAGAAAAATAAATGCTTTAACAAGAGAAAACCAAAACCCAGAACATGTAAATATTGAAATATTTAATATTTAAGATCTTCTGCCTAACCCTGTTGCTTTCAGCTGTGCCTGTCTAGTGTAAAGATAAATTAAAGCAGTAGAGTAGGCCTTTGTCACCATGCCCTTTAAATCTTCAGCTCCTTCATCTGCATGTAATACGATAAGGTCAGTAAATAAGGATCTAAGAACAAATCACCATATTCCGATACAGTTATATGCCAGCAATATAAAATATTAAAATCGGCAGGGAAGCATTAACTCATATTTAATAATTTTGTAAATGTTTACAGAGTAGAATGCGCAGTTTTGGTAATTTTTGTAGGATTTGGAAGATTGTTTTAATTGTTATTCTAGATATTTTTCTGTAGCAATTCAAATTGTGATGTGAATCTGCAACTATTAAACTAAACCATATGTAAAGAAAACTTGTCTGTACAATATGCCTATAAATTAGAATCAACCAACATTTGTTCATGTTTGAGGCATTCTAAGGATAAAGATAAGAATATCCAGGAGTTCAAATTAACTGTTATTTTGTATAGTATTTGATTACAGCTTAGCTTTACATTTTCTTTAAAAAATTTCAGTAATGGAAAGAATTCTAAAATTCCCTGTTGATCATCTCTTAAAAAACATCAAAGACCTTAACTAAAGGATGGAGGGCAAATGGGAAGAAGGGAGGAAGAAAAAGTGTGTGGTAAAGGAGGTTTTCAGTTAGCAGACATTCAACAAGTTTCAAACGGATTGTTTCTCTGGTTCTGTGAAATTTATGCTTTTAGCTATAATGCTCCAGAGGAAACAGAACCACCCACTGGGTATAACTGTCAATATCATTCTTTCTTCTATTTTTCCACTTTTCCACCCAGATTTAAAAAAAATAATAATAGCAGCTTCACAATCTACTTCTGAAAGCAAGTATTTATGAGCCAGCAATCATACCAAGACACCATCAGAGTATAGAAGAGCCAAGGGAAGAGACCAAAGAGAAGGACGAGAGGAAGCAAGAACAGAACACATTCTCAGGATAAATCTAATAGGACTCGCACAGTAAGGCACTCAGCCAACTGCCATATGATACCGACAGCAGCAGTGAGCCCAGGGAGCTGTTTCATCATTAGCCCCTCACCCAGCAGTGGTAGAAACTCATTTAGCCCCATGCTGCACTTTCATTAGGCCAGTCTCGCATCAGATGGTTCCATGTTTTGGCTCCGGAGTGGTGTGGCCCTTTATTGGGGGAGGCAGCCATAATCTCAGCTCAGCAGGGACCTGGATTGGAGTGTTCCTCCCTGACAGATGCCAGGGCACCACGGAGGTGGCAGTGGCCAAGGGGGCCTGATGCAATACCATCCTTTATGTTGGTATTTTGTGGCTCAAAACCTTTTGCAAAGGGAGAAAAAAGATTCTAAGTCTATCAAATTCATCATTAACCTGACTTCTACTGAAAATTAGATGGAGTGAAAAAAAAAAGAATTAAAAAAAAAATCCACGGAGCTGAAAGCAAAGAGAAATGCCAGAAATCTTCACTTGGAATCAAAGCAAAGAGCAGAGCTAACAGTTGCAATTTTTTTTTTTTTAACCTCAGGACTGTAATAAAAAGTCAACGAAGCAAGGGATGTCAGTATATTCTAATGGCAAAGACGTGAAATGTGAGAGGGCCTTTCCCCCACTTCTTTATAAGGAAGATTTATTAAAATATACAGTCAGAGAGAATGCGTATTAATGTCTAACAGAGGAGAAGGCACAAATTGGGAAAGATAGGTTTCTTAGGAAAAGAAACTGAAACTTAAGTGATAAAAAATGTGGCTTCAAGAAAAAAAAAGAGTTTTCAAAATTGAATTTGAGTTCATTTCTTTTACATCTGTAAATTTTTTTTTAAGAAATGGAGACAAAAGAAAGAACATGGCCAGCATTGTTTTTTTTTTCCTATTAACCTTCTCAAGGAGGGGAAAAAATCATGTTAAATATTTGAATTACTGATTATTTAAAAAATCAGATTATGTTATTGTGATTTATTGAGTTTTATACATTATTCTCTGAAAGTCTTTCAGAAACCAGCAGAATTCAAAAAGTTCAGTTTTTAAGTTTCTATGAATTGCAGAACAATAGACAATCTAAGAGAAAAACTTTAGTTTTGTTCCTTTATTTCATTTGTTTATTTTCTGTCAGTTGTAATGTCATCATATCATATACAAATGGAAATTTCATTGTAATAAAGTATTTAGAAATAGTTATCTTACATTTACTTGCTCTTGACTGAAGAGTATTCTGATAATGTGCATTTCAATTAAAAAGCAGCCCCGGAGTGAAGGCGAAATGTTTACAAAAATGAAGCAGGGGAATTCCTAATATCGTGGCGTTTTCACATGGAAAATCCACTTATTGTGAATTTAGAAGAGTTCAAGAAAACATTAGTGAGTTTCCCAACCATCTAAACTAGCCGTGATGATGTTCTGAACCCTGAATTCGAGGCAGCTAATCAGAGGAGAAGGAATTATCCATTACTCATCTTTTCAGAGGCGAGCGGCTAGTTTTTGGTAAAGTATTCTGGTGTCCGTCCTCATCTTCTCTGGGATGAAGTTTGCAGATAACTTGAGGTCCATGGGCCATGGGGAGCTTTCTTGGAGCACTGAATCCATTTGTGGTATATTTCTCTCCAGGCATCTCTATTCCTGCTTGTCAATGATACGTGGCACATGTCCCCTTAATCATCCAGGTTTATGTCAGTTTAAAGACATGTTGGGGAACATTCCGTTACGTGGTTTCTTTCACTGGGTTTTTTTTAAAGAAGGAAATATTAGCTTTTCCATACGCTTTCAATTGCTCAAAAATAGCAAAACTATATGGAAAAGGAAATTTTTATTATTATATTTTACTATGGATTAGTGTTGCAAAATTGCTTTTCAAGGGGAAAATGATGACACGCAAAAAAATATGGCATAAACTCAAAAGCCAATAAAAAATACACACGAAGCTGAAGTTAGTGCAGTAGCATTGATATTTTAAGACCAGTTATCTACGGCTCTCAATTTTAGAAGTAGAACTAATAAATACAAGCACAAATGTGTGTGTGTGTGTGCAACAATCACCAAGACCTACCGTAACAGTTCCTGGTGACTAGATGCTTTAGCCGCTCTTGATGTCGTTACTGGCTGGAACAACAAGCTAGCTGCAGAGTTAGCAAATTGGGCCAAGCCTCTTCCAAGCACCACAGGTATCAGAAAGTTGAGTGCACCCGAGAGCCCTAGAGCAGGTGGGCTGTGTTGAAGCGCCACCTACCGAAACATCGTGGTCCCCAATCCTGCATTCTCAAAGTTGACGTTTACTACAGCATTGGCTAAACTGGTTCAGGGGAAAAAAAAAACCTCCAGTACAGATGAAATCCTATTTTTGGCAAGCAGGGCTCTATAAGTGTGTCAGCTTCAAGCTTTACTGATTACAGCAGTTTATCTGTGCTGATGCATTTGTGATCTCTCTTTGCTAAAGAGGAAGAGAAACCAGAAAGGAGAATACCAGCTTGCGTGTTCCTAAATTGGGTCATTTATGAGTGTAAGAAAAAGAAGGGAGAAGAAAGAGGAGGATGGGGTGGTTCTCTATGCAGTTTACACAGGCGGGGATTTTTTTGTTTTAGACATTGAGATGTATCTATGTAAAAATAGATCAGAGTACCTGTGTTGCTTTCTCTCCCACACGTGCATGCACACTCAAAAAGCTATTAATGGATTATATTCATCCCAAGGAAGATGATTACATCAAAACTAAAATACACTCACATGCACACATTTTTCACTACTTCCAAACTATTCTCTATCCCCCTATGTAAAGTAACCGAAATGAATAAAAGAGCAACATGTTCAGAAGGAACTAGACGTTCTATCTCACTTTAAAGTTAGTGCAAGAATGACATCCAGCCAATTTAGAAAAGCTTAGACATGCCTCCTGACTGATCTTCATATTGATTGAGATATTTTTAGATTTTAAAACAGAATGCCATATTGCATACTGGGGATATTCATAGGCTTTCTAAAAATGCTTTAAAAATGGAATAAAGCATTTCTTCTTATTCATTGTGGAGAAAGTCATTCAGTGGTGCAAAAGCATATGAATTTCTGTTTGTATAATTAAGGGGAGGGGCATTGTGTTCTGTTCTTCTTCTGACTCAATTTTTAAAGTTACAGGAGTAGCAAGTTCATTTCTCATGGAAGCACAGACTATCTATTTAAATAATATACCACAGGCTAATTCTGACAGTGCTAATGTACTTTTCTGAATCAAGACAATTTATTTAATATTTTTTTAAATAAGCAAAGTTTTCAGGTCTGATACATTCTTAAAGGTCTCTTTGGTAAATATACATTTGCATGATGTATGTAGGAGCTGTGCAGAAGTCTATATAAGTAGGAAAGTCATTTATATACTTAACTACTATAGTAACACATACACATAGCCTCCCTTTAAGACTGCAATGTTTTATTATGTTGACTTTTTAGCTCATAAACTTCTAAAGGTAATACCCCTTATATCACCTTTCTCTTCTCAAAACACCCTTGGCCCTTTCATTTTATAGTATATTTAATTACCAAAGTCAAAATTAAATCATGTTAAGGGATTGGTTCAAAGCCACAAAAGAAAATAAAATGAGTTTTAGAAAAAAAAAGCTCAATGTTCTCCCTCAAGTTAATCTGCATTGCTGTGCATTGTGTTTCCACGTTAAAAAAAAACTTGAATTTTTAAAGACTCAAAGTATTTATTCCAATGTAAGATTTAGGATTTTTGTCCTCATTTGTGTTTACGATGTATTTTTTATCAGAATTGAAAGGTGCACCCTTAGGAATTATAATCCTAGTGCCAACTGGGGCTCACTCTGGTGGCCTCTCCTCACTCATTTTGACTTACAAAGAATGGGCCAAGAACAAAACCTACAGAAGAAACTTTCTCTAATTTCTTGGAAGCCTGTGTTGTCTAAACCCATCCTTACAAAAGAATAGCATGATCAAAATATGCACGAGGTTCGGATCATAACTGACACCTTAAAATAACAAAGCAGAGAAACGCAAGAGGAATTATGAACATGGTGATAAAATGGATTAGGTTTTGTCATCTTCTGCTGTGTTACAAACACCAAATCACTCATTCATGAGTCCAGCCGCAGGCTGAACCCCCGGTGGATAAGGGAAGTGTGCCCTATGCTCCAGGGTCACCTCTCTTTCCAAAGTGGAGAGCAGCCTGTGCCATTACTCTGAGTCCCAACTTGAAAGTTGCTGGCAGTCCAAGATAGCTGGTGCATTCAGGTCATACACCACACACAAAAAACTGCAAAATAAAATAAGTGGTTCAATCAGCCTATCTAGCAGATGAGCAATGCTGCATTGAGGTAGTTCTTTCACCATTATTCAATTATCTGAAAGAATTGCGTGTTCTTTACAAATCTATAAATAGGTTTAACTTTCATCCTTTGCTAAAAGATCAGTGCGCAGTAATCAGACCCTTTAAGGAATGGTTTTAATTTAAAATATTCTGGATTTCATTTAAGGGAATCTGGAAGGACTTTCAAAGCTCATGATTTCTTCAGAGTAAATGAAAAGTACATCTTAAATGGCATTTGTCAGCTAACATCCTCCTAAAAATACCATTACTAAATTTTTGCATTTTTTTTTGAAAACTGTGATTTTCATTAATGGGACAAAAGTGTTCACTTGTCCCTTTAAAAGGGTCCTGGGCTAAGCTACGTGAAATGACCCCTGAATGTAAATCCACAGAGTAAAATGAAGCTCAAGGGTTAAAACTGCATTGAAGGAAGTACTCAGGGAAGATTCAGCAGAAACTGAGTTCTGTATGTGTTCTAAACAACAGCGTAACTAAGGGTCCACAAGTGTTGTTACAAGAAAGCACTACCGAGGTCTATTAATATTGACTTACAATAAAGCAAAAATCAAAAGACAGTCCTCTCTCAGTTGAGTCCACTCTGCCATAATTACTTAGCCCTTCCATGTATGGCTTTATGATATTTTCTAAACAAGTCTATAAATATTAAACTATTTTACAGATGAGAAAATTAAGGTTGAGAGAAAGTAAATATTCTGAAAATTAAATAATTAAAACCCAGCAGACCTCTTTCAGATATTTATTTATTTTAAAAGATAGAGAGAGGGAATCAATTTATTTATTTTTTTTCCATCCTTTCTTTGTTTCTCCAACACTTGGTTGTGTGCATGGTGCTGGGGTTTGAATCTTAGTCTTTGCACATTGCAGACAAGTGCTCCAAATGCTTACCTGCTGCTCCAGCCTCTCTTTCAGATATTTAAATCCAGGTATTTCTGATTAAAGCTCCATTTTCCTCTGTATCAGACAGTCTTTTTTTTTTTTTTTGAACCAGGGATTGAATTGAAGCAAAAGGTGCTTAACCACTGAGTCACACCCCCAGCCCTTTTTATTTTTCAGTTTGAGACAGGGTCTTGGTAAATTGTTTAGTGCCTCACTAATTTTGCTGAGGCTGACTTTGAACTTGCAACCTTCCGACCTCAGTCTGCCCTGCTGCTGTGCCACCATGCCCAGCTGTATTAAATGGTCTTTAAGCATACTGACTAAATTGGACTACCCTATGCTCTATTAATTAAAGATTTTATTTTTTTAGATCAAACCCAGGAATGATTAATAACTGAACCAAATCCCAGAACTTTTTTATTTCTTGTTTTGAGACAGTTTCTCTCTAAGATACTCAGAGCATGGCTAAGTTGAAGTTGAAGATTTTTGATACGAATAATTTGAGTCACATATTTTTCAAGCATGAACATCTCTTAGAATAAAATCACAGATACTTCTTCTTTTTCAAGATCAAATAATTTGTTCTCTATTATCTGATTTTTCTCTTTTCCACAGATAAGATTTTGCACAGAAATTTTATCACAAAGCATATTGTTGTAATTCTAAACATTTAGAAAATTTGACGTAATAACAAAAAAACCCTAATTAAAAACCGAAACTTCTGTACTTACAAGTAAAAAAACAACGTTCCAAAACCATTCAGAAAATTACTCAAAATGCAGTATGTATAAAAAGAAAAGTACACAAAGAAGTTGATAATGACCCCAAATAAAAATCAATTGGCATTTGTTTGTACTTATTCATATCACTTTTCTCAACATCAAAGCAAAAGCATCTAAATATTTGTCCAGTGTTCCTAAGTTTGGTTTTAACTGTAGCTATTTAGCTTGTAAAGCACCATGCTGGCCTAATTTTCAAGCTTTAGACCTTATTAGTGAACAATTTCTATATTTAGAATCTCATATTAGTACTTGAGTCTTCACATGCCTGATTTTTAGTACCAACCTCCTGATTTCGGTTCTTAAATGCATATTTCAGGCAGACAAATATTTTTTGTTGTAATCGGATTAAGTTGTCTGTTATAGATCATAGTGGAGATAAGATATGCCAAAACTGTTTATATAAAAGTTTAAGACCCTGAGTTAGCAGAGTTTCATTTAAGTTATTATTATAATCCCACAAAACCCTAAAATCATCATTAGTAATTGGTTAAATTTACAAATTAGGTTACTATGTTAAGCAGATCGAAAAATGATACCAAACATTCTTTGTCTTGAATTAAGAAAACTTGTATTTGTAATAATCCTAACAGATTTGCACCACAAAAATTTGGCAACCACCCAAGTTATCTGGTAGGTAAATATTTGACTTTAATAATGGTAGAACCGAAGGTAAGCTTAGAAAGCAGAGAGCTTATCCTGTCATCTCATAGATGAGGTCCTGCAGTTCAGGGTCACAAAGAACCCAGGATTCCTGTGTCACCTTCGCTGTGTTTAATTTAAAAAGCTGTGTAAATAATAGTAGCCTCTTCTGGTGGAGTTTGCTAATAGGACTACATTTTAGAGTCATTTATCTATTTATACTGAAACTCAGCTTTTTTCAAATTTGGATGTAAATCCATTTGAGAAATAACTTACTTTTGCGTGTGTTTGTAGATTTATTGCCAGCAGTTTTGTAAAAGTACATGTGAAAAGTGGTATGTGAATCCAATGAAGCCCTCTATTCCATTCCTAGTTATGCCCACTTCCCAGTCTCCCCACCTTGTGTTGGTTATCTGGTTTACCCATAATATGCAACATAGCACTGCTGGTGATTTCCTGCTCAGATTGAAATCACATGTCCAACATGAGACACAGTTAGATCATGGAAAGGGTCTCTTGAGTGAAAGATGCAGTAAGACCATGGCAAAAGATGTGTTGACTGCTTTTTCTTTTTCATTAAGAAATTTAGTTATTATACAATCAAAAAAATGCATCCAAAGTAACAATATGATATGCATATACTCTTAAATCAAATTTACAGCCCTAGATCCCTCCCTATTCTCCCTCCTTTTCCCCTCCTCCACCTGCCCCTGTCTCCCTCTGTCCCAACACATATCTATGGTTGCCCTAGATTATGTATCGCTACACCTTTGCTGGGTCTAATACATGAGGTTGACCACCTTTCACACAGGCCTGGGTTTAGCTCCAGCCTCCACAGATGAGTGAAGACATTTGACCCTTGACTCTCTGGGTCAAATATTCACTCAGTCCTCATGGGAACCCTGTAAGGAGACTTCGATACTATCAGATTGTCATAGCAATGCTGTTCCGTGGGCATTGTTCTCATCCCATGTTACAGATGAGGCACAGAAATGGAACTTCATCAGTCATTCACAAAGTTCTGGGAGATGCTTCTAGAAACTTTATGTTAAGAGTCATTTAAAGGTGCATCAGGTCCCTACTCCACCTCCACAAGCAAAGATAAATTCCTGCCTAGCAGCAAGCCAAGATCATATTCACTCATGATGCAGTAACTGAGCACTTATCAAAGATTCTTCCTGCTTCTACCAGGTCTCATCCAGGATTCAAGGTCAACCCCTTGCACTACAGGTTCATGGCTCTGCAGCACTTAGCGACAGGTGCCTCCTAGGATTTCTGGAAAACCCAGTCTCTCAACCATTGGTTTGTACCCATGGCCCAAGTACATAGAGGCACGTAAATGATATAGTGTAGTAACAGAGTCGACAGCAGAGAGACTCTTCGGTTTCTCTGTAGCATCCAGATTCTCAGCCTGCTGCTGAGTGTGCTTTCATGGAGTCATTTATTCACTCCGCAAACATTTTCTGTGAACCCGCTGTGAGCAAAGTTTCAGAGGAGACAAAAGATCTTTTTGGTGCTTGCTTTAAAAAAATATGCTTATGCACAAGTAACTATGAGACCAGAAGAATGGAATAAATGAGCATAGCAAGTCTTCTAGTCGATATATAGAAAGTGTTGGGGAATGGCTAATTTCAATGGATGAGGTGGCCCTGAATTGGGGCCTTGAAAATAGGACTGTAGGTTATTGTTGATTTGGAGTTTCTTTATGGTTATAGCATATCTCCTTTTTTTAAAAGTATACACACACACACACACACACATACACGTATGTATATATAAGTAATTATAAAATTGGGCTTTCTGTCTATTATATAATTCAGTATGCATCTCTTAAGTTTCACAGTCTAGATAATTTAACAAATCCTACTTAAGGGGCCATTGAAGATTTTGTAATAAAATAAATCTAAATACAAACAAATCAGTTTCAATCTTTAAGAACTGTACAATCTAATGAGACACTAGTAATTATAATAAGCTATACATATGCCAGGTATTAAGCTAAGCACATTTTAAAATATTATTTCATATATGTCTTTAAAACAACCAATATTATTGCCAATTACATATAAGGAAATTAGGGGTACAATGGAGGAACTGAATAGATATTTTAACCAAACAGATTATGATTAGCATTACATCAGCTATGGATTCTAACCTGAAATCTGGGCATTCCATCCAAACCAAACCATGTGGATTGGTTGGTTTCTTTGTTCTGCTGATTGATCATGGATGCTAACTTATTAAGAGGAAAATGTTTATTACTCCTTCTTATCTAGTGCCAATGTCTCCGTTATGGTGTTTAGTCACATTCGTATGGAAGCTTCATTTTTTTTAAAGAATCACATTTAAACAATTTAATTTAGATCAACATATTTCAGCATTAATAAATCTTTGAATAACAGTCACAATATCTTAAAGAGTACTTAAACTTTAATGTACAAAGATATCTTTATCTTTAATATATCAAGTAAGCTTTTTGGAGTACCTAAAACAGTTGTTCGATTCATGCGGGTAGCTGAGACGTCTATGGTAAAAGCAACGAAATGGAATTGTGTGAATGGGGGTAAATGCTATTGGGAGGAGGGTCTAGTCCAAGCCAGAGAGCTGAGCGCAGCATTTTGGCTCTGGAGTTGCTCAGATACTCTTTTTATGACATTCCGCAAGCTTTGGAGGAGACTGGAGTAGAAAGACGATAAGATATGAATTTAACCCCTGCATTCAAAGCTATCAAAGAAACCAGCAGAGAGATGAGCCTTCCAATAAGGATGAAAACAGCAGGGAAATAAACGTGACTCCACGGCCTCAGGGTGCTCTCTAGGCGATGATAAAGAAAACTGTGGAAGTTGAGGGATTGTGGATCTAAAGTTGATTTATTAAACAGTCAGAAGGATTTTTGCCCGATAGACTAGCTGTAAATGCATAAAAAAACCTGCAGGACTTCTCTGGAAATGTTCCTGTATCGATTTCATTGTTGCTTGAGTCAGATATGGATGTTTTCCTTTTATGCAAAACGCTGATGTGTACCGATTTGTGACTGGGTTCGTGCCTCCAGGAATTCTCTGTAGGGCATGTAAGTAACCATATTGTAACAGTTTGAAATTGGAAGAACCTCATTTTCCACTTCTTTTCACTTACTCAGCAACCAAAAAACTAAAGGCCAATGACAACCCTTCTCTCTTCCCTACTCATTTCATGGGGAAAGAGAGAAAAAAAAAAACACTTATGTTAATATTTGACATGCTGTATTTTTTTTTTGTCTTATGACCATTGCATAAATTCTTCTTTCTTTCCATTTTGTCTAAAATTAACTACTCTCTAGAGACTGTTGTTTATGTACCATGGAAACATTATCTTCCAGGGACAGCAATTACTAAGTGATGGTTCTAGCACATTTCAAATGACATTGAATTGAAATGCCACTGCTCAGCAGAGAGTTAAATAAAGCAGCAGGTTAAACTTTACCTTTGGATGAAATTCATAATACATGTGCAGATTATTCTTATTTCCATCAAAGGCTTTTGACTTTTCCTTTGAATTGCATACTTTTCCTTTCCAGAATCTATACCCATGTTTGTGGCCTATTTTTATTAAGACATCTGTAGCAACTATGACCAACGGTGCTATTAATGTCATATCTCAAAAATCTGTGCATCACAGCTATGTCCTAGTCTTTGAAAGTCAATAGGTAATGCTTCTGAGAGGGTAGACTTCATTGGTGGGGTCAAGAGAGTCTCTGGGACTGTACAGAATGTCAGATGCATAGTAAGGTCTAGCTGACACCACTGGATTGGATTTGGGTAGGATTGGAGTGTACCTGGGTTCCTGTGCATTTAGTATTGCTACTCCAGGTAATGCTAAAGCATCCAAACATGAAAAAAGTATGAGAAATTACAAACAATACAATGAGTGAAATCCCCATAGGTTTCAAGCAATAGAATTTTTTTCTTGTTTTTTTATATTTATTTTATTAGTGCATTATAGTTTTACATAATATTGGGATTAGTTGTCACATATTCCTAAATGCACACAATTCAGCAATACAATTTGTTCAGAATCCCCCCCCTCCCACATCCCTTGACCTCCCTCCTCCCATCCCCTGATCCCTTGCCTTTCTTCTGGGTCCTAGATTGTTCCTTAAAAAAAAAACAAAACAAAACAAAAAAAAAATACA
>PVKS010006106.1:0-80480 GCA_004027875.1 Aplodontia rufa
TCTGAAGTTGTGGCAGATGGAAAATGACAGCTAACTGCATTTCTTACAGCAAGTTTCCTCTTGAGAGTGGAGCACACGCCCTGACCTGCAGACTCCCTGACTCGTAGTCCACCCTTCATGCCACAATATCCATTTCTTCATTTGTTTTCAGGGAACAGTTTTATCACAAATGCTATGAATCCCACCTTGTGAGAGGAAACTTAAACGAGGCAAAGTGAGACACCATCCTTTGGTCTCAGGGCCACAAGAGGTCCACCATCTTCCTCTTATCCATTACAAGTTCTCTCACCCTTAGCTGTCACTTCTTCAGATCTTAGTAGCTTATCCAACCCACTTATGCAGATCTTAATAGCCTACCAGCAGCATACCCCACCTACCCAAGATTAACTTTCCCCAACTCTCATTCCAGGAGGATCTAATTTACTGGACCATGCCCTTCTCAGATGAATTTGCTATATGTGTCCACTCACATTCATAACTGAGCAAGGAGTACTAGGAAACACCCAAGTTGATCACCTTGGCTCCACATGTTTGCTGCTCCCTACTTCCACTGATCAGGGTGTTATATCTGCTAGTATGCTATCTCCTTGCCTTTTGGTCCCTGGAATCAAGAAGATAAAAGTGCAAGGCAATGTATGCAGCCTATATTTCAAACATATCCATATCATGTCACTGTCCTGTTGACCAGGTGAGGACCAGGTGCTTTAACCAAGCAGATCCCAGAACTGCATGGAAGGGAAGCACAAAGAACTTCAGGAGGTCATTATAAGTGAGAAGTGAGGCTACTCTTGCCTGAATTCCTTAGCTTCCAGACCCCTCCCTGAACTTTTCCTAATGCAAGACAGAGGCAAATAGAGGTCTGTCATTTACTGCATGTACTGACTTAGAGGATGCCACTCTGTCGATGCAGAGTGTTGTCTTGGAGTCAGTGCCTCAATTGTGCCTGCAGTAGGACATTCCAATATTCCATTCTAAAAAATGTTAGGGAGGTGTGGTGGCACACGCCTGTAATCCCAGCAACTGGGGAGACTGAGGTAGGAGGATCACAAGTTCAAAGCCAGCAACTTTGTGAGACCCTAAGCAACCTAGTGAGACCCTGTCTCAAAGTAAAAAATAAAAAGTAGTGGGGATGTGACTCAGTGGTAAAGGACCTCTGGATTCAATCCCTAGTACCAAAACATAAATAAATGTATAAATACATAAAATTATATTAAATTATAACTGGATTTTCCCTTCCCTTACTTGCTCTCAGCAATTTTATTATAATGTATCTGATTATGGTGTGATTCTCTCTGGTTTACTCTAAATTCTGACGTGTTTCTCTGTGTCACTCCAACTTCTAAGCTGATCTAGAACAGTTCTCTGCCTCGGCTATACATCTTTCTCTGTTTTCTCAACCTGGGGCTTTGCTGATGTCAGCCTAAGTTCCCCTTTTAAACTACAGCCTGGAAAGTGTCCCCAGGCAGTAGATGGGGGCAATTATAGGATAACTTCATTTGTTTCCCTTCTTTCAATAATCATATCCATTTGCTCTTTTTTGTCTGATGTTTGAGAACCATCATTTCAATATTTTGTCAATTTTGTTATTGTTCTTGTTGTGTTGTTTCCAGAAAAATCCTATAGCCATTAGTTCTGTGGGGCTAGAAGTAGAGATCATACTGAAAACATAGTCATGAATATATTATAAATAAAATAAATGGCAGAAATTTTCTCCCCACTTCTCTGTATTCAAACACATATTTAGGGTATATCATTCAAACTTTAGTTCTTAGGCAGAAACAATGCTATGTGTACAAATAATGTTTGTTTTTTATGAAAATGGGATTATACATGATTTCTTTTAAAAATGTATTTTTTATCTTAATGAACAAGGATAAAATTTTATTGCAAAATCTATATAGCCCTAATGTTAAATTTTACTGCTGAATTATAATCTGTTGCAGTCCTTGCCTCCAGTTTACCCAGTTCTTGAATAAACAGCATTTTGATTATTTTTATTTTTACTCTATTAAATATAATATACATTCTTGCCTTACTATATACCTTTACTGACATACACATAAATTTCTATAAGAAAAATTCATAGAATTTCTGTATCAAAGAAACTTTAAAATTTGAAAATACTACAACTCCTTCAAATATATTGTAGTTGTCCTTCATCTTAATGACAGCACAGGGTTCTAGAATTTCAAAGCACTTGCTTATCACTTTTCACATGCTCAATTAAAATTAATTTAGAGGTTGGAGTAGTGGTTCAGTGGTTAAAGTGTTTGCCTGGCATGCCCGAGAAGCCTGATTCAAACTCCAGCACCACATGCACAACTAAGTGTCGGGGAAACAAAGGCCAAGTGAAAAAATAAATAAAATTGATTCCCTCTTTCTCTCTCTCCCTCTTTCCCTCGTTCTCTCTTTTAAAATTTTTTTAATTTAAATATTATGGTCTAACCATTGATTTTCTATTATCATATAGCCTTTAACAACATGTTAATAATATAACATGCATGAGTTTACATATATGTAGAAACACTGATTCAACATAACTTTCAAAAGTAGCCTACTTATGGTATTCAAAATAACAATTGAAAATATTTATAAGTAGGAAAAATTCAAGCATGTGATAAATGAAAAAAATTTGATTTACATTCTTGAAAACTTGTTTTTATAATGGTATGTAACATATATTCATATTTAGGTACAAGCTTCTTAATATATTCCATTCCTTTTGCAGAGTGTGTTATTTTACAAGAACAGCACATCTTATTATATTCCTTTCATTCCAATAATACCTTATTCTATAATTCATTTTTTATTTCATTTTACAGCACTACATATAAACCTGAGCTCTCACCCTACATGCATAACTAATTTATTCATTAGGCCAACAGGAGTTCAAGTTTAGATGACTGAGTTAAATTAATGCATGCTAAATCGGCTCTTATGGGTGTCCACAGAGTAGGTGGAGAAAGAGAAAGACAGAGTGAAAGTGAGAGAGAGTGAGTGAGCGGCCAAGAGACAGCAAAAAACAAAGATTCCAATTTATTTTGGCTTCTCAAGGTCTGGAAGAAAGACTAACGTAGATGAAGCATGACACAGGTATTTT
The DNA here is from genome assembly GCA_004027875.1 of Aplodontia rufa. Classification (NCBI taxonomy): domain Eukaryota; kingdom Metazoa; phylum Chordata; class Mammalia; order Rodentia; family Aplodontiidae; genus Aplodontia; species Aplodontia rufa. The sequence goes on from PVKS010006106.1 coordinate 3,101, forward strand.
ATGAAAGCTCCTCTGAGCTGCTTCCTTGTCATCTGGACTTATATCTGCTTCATGTTCAAGGTGAATAAAAGAAGAGCACACAGAGAACACCACACCCCCTAAAGGACTGATTTAGGCAAAATAGCCACTTAGATAGTAGACCTGCATTTCTGCATCTCAAAGATTTCTCAAAATGTCTTCAAATTTTATGGCAATAATTTACGTTTGTCAGTCTGAGAAATTCATTTATTCAAGAAATACTTATTAAGCATCTATGTTAGTCCAAAGATGATTCTAAGCACCACTTAAAGAGAGCAATGAATAAAGCATACAAAAATCTCAGTCCTCATTAATTTTTTTTTTCTGATGAAGAGACTGACACCAAACAAAAGTAAACCTGGGAACTGTGTACTATTCCTGGTAAATAAGATTCTAAGATATCCCCTGGTGATGCTTGCCCTTGTGTGGTCCCTTGACCTTGAGTTAGGATGGAACCTTCTGAATGTGATAAAAAAATTCCTGTGATTATATCATCTTACATGGAAAAAAGAGTTTTGTAGATATAATTAAGATCTCCAATCAGTTGAACTTGAAATAGTGAAATTACCTGGGTGGACCTGACCTGATCACATGAACTGTTTGAAACTGGGTCTGAGAGGTGAAGAGTAACAAGGTCAGTGTGAGGAAGAGTGATGCTAAAGATGAAGGGGCGTCCCAGCAAGGACCTGAGAGCATAGGGACAGAGAACAAACTCTTGTCAATCACCAGCAAGAAAACAGGGGCTTCATTTCTTTAGCTGCAAGAAACCAAATTCTGCCAAAAACCCACAGGAGCTCCAAATAAGCTTTTCTCTGGACTCTCCAGATGAAAATTTAGTCTTGCCAATACCATGATTTCACCACTGAAAGACACCGAGCAAAACATTTAACTACGCCATACTGAGCTTTGGAGCGCTAGAATGTTTGCTAATAAATGGGTATTGTTTGAACTTACTATATGGGTAGTAAATTGCTATGCAGCAACAAAAATGAACATAGCATTTGGGGAACTGATAGGTGCTGTGTAAGAAAGAAAAGAAAGACATCATGTGGCATGATGGGAGTGGGAGTAGAGTGGGAGACAATAAAAGATAAAAAGTAGGCAAAACTTGAATCAATGTAGACTAAGGTGGGGGGAACCAGCCTTGTTTATGTTCAAAGGAAGAGGTTTCCAGCAATGAGAACATCTGTAAGGGCCCCAAAGCTGGGATGTGCCTGACATGTTAGCAATCAATTAACAGACTGTGGGATGCTTAAATGAGGAATGAGGCCTAGATCCTGCCTGCTCTACAGAGTTCATAGTTCAAATGCAAGAAAATTCCCTTTTTTTCCATCTTCCTTCCTTTCACCCTTCTTTCCTTTCTTCCATCCTTCCTTCAGGAAGCATGTATTATATGCCTATTTTATGCCGAGAATATGCTAGGCAGTAGAAATGTCATGCTGAATAAGACAAATGTGGCCACTGCTCTCAAAGAGTTGATGAACTGGGTAGAACTGACCTGATTACATGGACCTCTTATATCTGGGTCACTCTGTGTACTGGGTGACAATACAAAGGGGCATCCACAAGCAATATGACAAGGAACATAAACTACAGTAGAGAAGAATAAAGGAAAGTTGTCTAGGGAAGTTCTATTCAAGCAACTGATACCCAGGCTGAAAGAAGAGGACAAGGGGCCAGAGAGAGGCCATATTTGCTAGCAGAGAGGAAACTAGTGGTCTCACGGGGTTCTGAGGACAGTAGAGCAGGCTCACAGAAGGAGCTGTGGGAGGCCAGAGTTCCTACTGCAAGCAGTATGAAGGACATGAATGAAGGGGCTGAGAAAATGTTAAAAATAAGTCTAGGGAAATAAACAGGGGCAGAACATGAAGGTCTTCTAAGTAATATTAATGGGTTCAGATTTTACCATAAGAGCAAGAGAAATCCACTGAAAGATTTAAATGGGAATTTGCCTTTCAGAAACATTGCACCAGCTGGAGTGTGGAAGATAGATGCTTAGGAGTTAAGACTGGAGGAAGGGAGTTCCATCAGATGGGAAGCCAGTCACACAGAGAGTTGGGAGTGCTTTTGCAGAGGTTTAAATAGTGAGTTAATGGATTCAGTAGAAATCAGGAGAACTGAAAAGAGTATGATGTGGAGAGATTGCTGAAGATTCCACAGTGGCTCCCAGGTTTCTGATTTGGACCACTCATCAAAGGTCAATAAGTGAATTGTGTCTGAGACATTTTAATTGATTACATAATCAAATATGCTATCAAGGTTAAGTGGCACTGTGTAAATATTGTATCGGCTGAAAACAAAAGAATAAAAAAGAGCAATATTAGAAAATATTTGTAAGAAAGATGAAACTTGATTTTAAGATTCAGGAATGGGTAACATCTGATCGTAAGAGAAGAAAAAAGAGGATGCTTCCACAGTGCAGGTCAGAACAATGGCAGAATAAGAAAGAACGGACTGGAAAGAGGCCAGTCGAGATAATGAGTCTATTTTAGTCAGCTGGATACTTTTGGCACAGAAGGGATATCTGGATGCTGAGAGAGAAGATAAGTTGTTTCAAAACTCCAAGGGCAAGGTGATGACATCACATATCTGGCACCTATCTTTGTCCACTAACTAGAAAGGAAAAACAAATAGAGTCAAGTTTTTGAAGCAAAACTATATACTTGGAAGGACTAGGCTTTGGTCGATAACCCCAGCAGCATATTTGGGATGGAAGATTCTTGTTATCAAAAGAAATTCCATGATGCAGTTAGCACCGAGTCAACTCAAAAGCAAACACGTACACAACAAAGTGTCTGAGCAACAAATGCCACAAGACAAACTAAGTAAAATTGATTCTCTCTTTCTCTCCACTGTCCCTCTCTCTCTAAAAACAGCAATTACAAGGTTTGCAAGGGAACTCATGAGAAATCTATGATTGTATGATACTGAGAAAAGTGAGAACACAGACAAGCAACACTAAGGGTCCATATCAGAAAAAACCTGCCAGCAGCCAGAAGAGCACAAACACACTTGAAAGCACTGAAAAGGACTGAGTCCCTAGGAAACATATTGCCACATACATGTTGCTAGTTAAGGAAGGACAGGATTACTAAGCAGATTAATAATGTAGGGGCACAAGGACAGAGAGTAAAACCAAGACTCGCTTACTTAACGGGAGACAATGTGAAAACCAGGGCCAGGGAAAGATACAAAAGGTCAGTCCAGAATCAGGGCATGTGATCAGATGCATAAAGGTAATATTGTGGAAGAGCTGGAGGAAGACTTTTCACCAATGGTGAAAATGAAAGTGGATATTTATGAATTCTTAGAAGAAAAAAGTATTCTTGCAGCCAGCTTATGCCTACTGGTTAAATGCTAAGAAAGGCTAGAAAAGGTGAAGGAAGAATATTGGGAATTGCACTGCGCTTGACAATAAGAGCCCAGAAAATAAAGAGCTCCACTTTAGTGAGCATCTACTATATTGCAGGTACAGGGCTAGTGTCAGGAATCTTCTTGTCTTTAGTCCTTCTACTAGCCTTACAAGGAACTAATGTTACCCAGATTTTCTTGTAAAAAAAAAAGTCAACACCAGATAAAGTAATGCTGCAATCTAGAAAGGATGCAGTGGAACTAGCAACTAAGGAGCAAATCGAGAAAGTCTTCCCAAGGAAAATATTACAAATTAAATATGGAAGACATAAGGGAGGGGAGGGAAGAATCAGATGGTGCTAAAGTTTGAGGCCTGGCAAATCATAAGACTGGACCAGACCAAAATGAGAAACTTGAGGAAGAACTGTTTAGGGCGATGGTTTGGTGCTTATGGGTTGCTGGTAGGATAAAAAATGGTATAGGGGAAGGCAGACTGTATTTGGGGTAGAACCAATTAAAGTGGAAATATTTTAGAGATATTTGTAAAAGATTTGCAACATGAAAGAGGAAATGCTTCTTTGAAAGCACAGTTACACTTGATTCTATTTATTAACATAGGGTCTTAACTGGAAGAAATTAACAACATTGGTATCTATGAATCCTATAATCATAACCATTTTTATGATTTGAATTACAAGAAATCTATAGCTATTGTTAAGTGTGTGTTTTCTGTAGATGATCTACTATTAGGGATGAACAAAGTGGTATATATATATATATATATATATACATTTAGATATGTATATGTTTGTTTATATATAACATAACATATATATATTTGTATGTATGCATATACATATATACACACAAATTTGTATATATATACAGATTATACTATATATATATGCATGCATATATATATACATTGGAAATATCTGTAGACTATTTTCATTTAAATTTATTTCAGCCAAAATTGAATCTATCTTACTCCATTATTTCCTCTCCCATCAACAAACCAGCAAACTACACACAAATATGTAGGAATGGTATTACTGTTTTATATAATTTGTCATATATATTTTTATATATACATATATATGCATATATGTACATATATAACACACACTGATCGCATAAATTAAAATATACTTTAAAATATACTTTTTAAAAAAGGAGTATGAATTTTGTGTCAAAGTTTACTAGCTTTTAATATTTTGAAGTTATATGCAAAATTAAGGACATGTATATTAAAGTTGTATGCAAATATAAAAAGAAAGATGTGGAAATCAGAAATAACTGCTAAAACTTATGTCAGTGAAGTCCTTGATTAGACAAATACAGTCATGTTAGATGTAACAGCAATGTGCCATTCACATATAGGAAGAGACCGTTTTCAGGGAACTATTCAGTAAGGGTACTGTTCAGCACTCTAAGTATAAAATGTCAGATAATCACCTTTTACTGCAAAGTTCATAAATATTTATGAACATGCCAGAATTTAAGGAATGGAGTCCTACCTGATAAATCTACTAGGGATTGAGTTTCAGATAACCGAAAGCACTAAAACAGATATCAGCACAATAATTGGTTATTTGAACTTGAAGCGGTGTAAGTGTTTTTATGTAATTATAATATTAAATTAAATTGTAATGAAAACACAAAAAATGAATATAAACTAAACAACTGAACCTAAATGAAAACGTATTTGTGGCATAATCACATAGAGAACCACAATTCCAAATGACTTCAAAGCTTAATAATTTAAGAAGGCTATAAAATGAAACAAAAGAGCTGCAATAAAAGTAATAAATTAACTGTTTCATAAACACATCAGTGCTGCTGCTGCTATTAGTGTTCTGACGTTTATTTGGACAACAACAACAAAATTATATGATGCTCTAATTCTTCTTTCCAGTTAACTTGAGACCTGAATTCTGTGTGGGAGAAACATGATTCAAATGTAGACTTGATTTGAGTTGAAGGTATAAACAATACCTCATGATTCATTTTATCCGATTTTGTTCCTGAATTCTGCCAACAGAAAGCCCTACAAACAATGAGGAAACCAGTGGCAACAAACATCACTAATCCCCAGATTAGGATTTCAAAAAAACATTTCCCAATTAGGGAAAAAAAGAAAAAGAAGAAATAGGGAGGCTGATTCTAGATCTGGGGCCAAAAATGAACAAAATGAGTTTGGGGTATCAAACAGCAAGAAAAATGACAAAGATCTCAGGTCAGATTACGTCAATAAAACAGGCAGAATGTGGAAGGCCCCACTAGCCAGAACAGGATAAGCTGACTCTGAATAAAGGTAACTGAGTCACATCAGTATAAATACATGAGTCCTCACTGAATAAATAAAATAATAAGCTAACCCCATATTTTGGAAGTTATAAAGAAACTAAAAGAACTGAATGTTTTCCACATCTCTCTGTTATAATTTAGGTATGAAGTATCCCTCCAAAACTCAAGTGTAAGACAAAGCATGAACATTTAGAGGTTGGTATGGTTTAGATGTGAAGTGTTCCCGAAAGATCATTATGTGACATAAGGCAAGATGGTTTAGAGGTGAAATGGTTGGGTTATGAGAGTTTTTAACCTAATCAGTACATTAATCCCTGATAGGGATTAACTGGATGGTAACTGTAGGCAGGTAGGGTGTGGCTGGAGGAGCTGTGTCAATGGGGCGTGCCTTTGGGGTACAGATTTTGTCTCTGGTGAGGGGAGTGCTCGCTCTCTCTGTCTCTCTCTCTCTTTCTCCTTTATGGTGCAATGTCCTGAAAAACTTTTCTCCACCACATTCTTCTGCCATGATGATCTACCTCACCTTGAGCCAAGGAACGGTGCCAGCCTTCTATGAACTGTGACCTCTAAGCCCCAAAATAACCTTTTTCTCCTCTAATTATTTTTGTCAAGTCTTTTGGTTGCAGCAATGAAAAAGCTGACTAAAACATACATTGGTACTGAGAGTAGGGTGACTGCCGGAGGGGGGGGACCTCTCTCTGCTTCTTGGTCTCATGTACCCAGCTGCTTTCCTCCACACACTCTCCTGGCATGATGTTCTGCCTCACCTTGACCATGTGGTTTAGAAGATTTTGGAGCTTTTTGGAACTTGTGGGAGAAATTTTGGAAAGTTTAAAAACGCAAGCTGTTAAAACATGGTAAATACAAGAGCTTTAAAACATGGTAAATACACCTTACTGGGCAGTTCTGGTGGGAGTTCAGAGGTTCAGAATGCTGATAGGACTGTGGTCGGTAAAGATTGGACAAGGAAGACTTTATAAGCAGTTGAAGAGGCCATTTACATGACGCTCTCACCAAGAAGTTGTCTGCCTTTTGTCTGTGTCCTGAGACTTTCTGTGAGACCAAATTTAAAAATGATAGACTTCCTAGTCTGGTGGAAGAAATTCCTAGCACCAAATCTTTCAGTCAGTGGCAATGATATTGCTGATAGGTTTTTGCCGAGTTTATTGTGATGATCAAGAGCAGAAGGCAAAGCAGAGAGATTTGAAAAACTTGCATTTTGACCAGAAAACTGGGGCTAAGAAGGTGTGGTTGTTAAAAACATTAGGGCCACTAAAAAACACTCTAAAGATTTCACCCAGAGACAATAGGAACGATGGCTTGACACATCTTAGGAACTGGAAAAATCACATACATCAGGCTCAAGAGAGTACAAGCAAAAATCCTTTGGAGAAGAGACCAGTGTGGCACCCATTTTGCACAGAGCAGCTTAGGAAGTTTTTTTTTTTTTCACCATGCTCAGCCACCCAGACATTCAGAGGCTGCTGCAGTCAGGGTCCCTAGAGGCTTGGCTACTGCTTGAGATGGCAGCAGACCTTGGGCGGCAATGACATGTTGCTGGGTTCTGCAGGATTGCAGGATGCTGAAGTTACAGGGTCATGGATGTTTCCAGCAAGATTTCAAAGGAAGGCCTGGAAGGCCCAGCAAAGTGCAGCAGGGTCTGGAGTCCCTGTGGGCAGCCCCTGAGAGGGTACCATGTGGAGATGGGAGGAAGAAGTCAAAGCTGTAGTGGAGACCCCCAAGATTAAGAAATGCCAGTACTATGGAAAGTCTGTCATGAAAAGCTGCAGCAATCAATCAGAGGCAAGCCAACAGAGAGGCCAAGTGGACTGCAAATAGCAGAGCCATAGGGGTGGAGCTATACAAGCCCTGTGCAGAGACCATCAGGATGCCATGGGCCCCAGACTCCAGGTATGGAACCACATGACGTGTTTCCCCTGTTGGAGTTTGATCTTGCTTTGATCCTATCCCTTCTTTTTATGCCCCTATTTCTCCTTTGTGGAATGGGAATTGAAATGTTTACTCTATACCTGCATATATTGGATACACGTAACTTGTTTTGATTTTTACAGGAGCTCACATTAAGAATTTTCCATGAGTCTCAGAGGAGAAATTAGATTTGGACTTTTGGCAATCCTGGAACTGTTAAGACTATGGGGACTCTTGGAAATGAACTAAATGTATTTCACATTGTGAGATGGGCACAAGCTTTTGCGGCCAGGGGCAGAATGTTATGTTTTAGATATGAGGTGCCTTCCAAAGGCTCATGAGTAACACAATGCAAGAAAATTCAGCGGTGAAATGACTGGGTTATGAGAGTGCTAACCTCATCGGTGCATGATCCCCTGATAGGGATTAACAGGGTGGTGACTGCAGGCAGGTAACCATTGGCAGGGGTGGCTGGAGGAGCTGGGTCAGTGGGGTGTGCCTTGGGGTATATATCTTGTCTATGGTGGTGGGACCTCTCTCTCTCTGCTTCTTGGTCTCATGTACCCAGCTGCTTTCCTCCACACATTCTTCTGGCATGATGTTCTGCCTCACCTTGAGCTCTAAGGAATGGAGCTGGCCTTTTATGGACTGAAACTTCTGAAACCATTACCCCTAATAAACTTTTCCTTCTCTAAATTTTCTTGTCCAGTCTTTCTGTCACAGCAGTGAAATAACTGATTAAAACAGGAGAAATGATTGAGTCATGAGCCCCTTGACCTCATCGGTGCATTAATCCACTTGAATGAATTAACTAGGTTGTCCTGGTCCAGCTGGGTTCTGACCTGAGGGACAGGCTGGGGATGAGAAAAACCACAGGCCAGAGACCCGAAACGGTCTTTGTCCAAACTTTACTTTTCCTTTTTATATATCCATACTTTATATCTCTCTTTCAAGGCAACGTTCATTTGTACTGCTACGACAAAATGTCTAACATTAAGTAATCTCAAACAAGTCAAGGCAACGCTACAAGACTCTATTTCAGAACAATCATGGACAGCAATTTCTCACAGTTCTGAAGGCTGGGAAGCTCAGGAGCAAAGCATAGGCAGGTTCGGCTGCTGACAAGAGCTCATCTTCCAAAGGAGCAGGGACGCCACGTCTAGTAGCATAGTAGAAAGCTCTCTCCCAAAGGAAGAGCCCCCGACTGCTGGTTGGAGCCTCTTTTTTAAAGGCCTTCACCCCGTCCCCTCGAGGCCTCTCTACATTAGCTCGTTCATTGCCACACCTGGATTTCGGAGGCACACGTTTGACCAATAGCAATGAAAAGCCTCTACGTGCGCCCCTTGAAGGATCTAGAATAATTGGCAGGTGATACCAATGCGAAACGTCTGAAGCCCATGTCGACACCCTGTTTTTCAAGCTTAACAATATACAATCTATCAGCCCCTCCAAAGGAGCTTATGTAAACAGGACAAGATCCAGGGCTGCTGATAAAGCAAAGGTCAGACCCCAAAGCTAGGTGGTGACTGTAGGCAGATACTATGTGGCCACAGGGCATGGGGCACTTGGGGTATGTATTTGGGATAAATATTTTGTCCATCATGAGCCAAATATATGTCTCTCTACTTCCTGATTATCACTTTCTGAGCTGCTTGAAATTATCCAAAGTAAAAAATATTATTATACTTGGGGCAGAAATTTAGTTTACATGAAACAATTGGTGAAATTATCTAAGCAACAGCTTGAATTTCAGATTGTATCCTCCCTAAAAAAAAATATCAGTTATGAGACATGCAAGTGCTCACTCAGTACAGTGCTGAATCTGCTCAATGTGGAAAAAATAAGTGGATTATGTAGAATCTGATTTTCTGAAAAAGAGGATTTGGACCAAACTCAGGACAGACATTTTCCTAGCAGCTCTTACATTAGAATGTCATTAATACACTAATTAGAAGCCCTGCCTGGCAGTGTCAGGGCAGGAAACAGATGAAATATTCAAAAACATTTAATAAAGGGGAGACAATTATAGAACCTGAATCCAGTGAGGGGTGGAGCTCACAGACGTGTGTCTGACAGGAGACGAGGTGTGGAGTAGGCAACTACCGTCCTAACCACGCTGAGAAAGCTGTGGCATGGAGAAGCAGACGCTGGGCTTTTCTCAGCTGCTGCTTTCTGCCCGCACAGTTCCTTCCATGGAGCAGCCCAAGTAAAGGCAAAGGGAAAAGGAGGAAGAGTGGCGCAACCTTCAGAGGTCATTCTCCCAGAAAAGGACACAAACACAGACAATACAGCTGTAGGAGGACCACTTGACAGTTATAACCAGAGTCTACTTTATTGTTCACTAACACCAAGACTACGTTGTAAGTCTGTAAATCATCGCGTGCTCATATTAACTACGCATTTTCATTTAGATTACATGTACTCATGTTTTTTATATTTAGAAACAGATGTCAAATCTTTGTGTGTGTGTGTGGTTGGAAGAGACAAAAAGGGGAAAAGAGAAAGGAGTATAGATTAGGTTCATCTTTACTTCTAATCCTTTATTCTTAAGAAATTAAAAATAATTCATATAAAAACGAAAAGTAAATATCTAATTGACTATAAAATATGTTCTACATGACCGGAAATATGAGAAATTGCAAATTAAAATAACAAGATATTATTTTGGCTCATCATATTGGCAAGTATTTAAACATTTTATAATATTAAGTACTGGTTAAGGTGAAGGGTGATGGGAACTCACACACACTACTGGGGAAAGTGAAAATATCTTCAGCTATTTGTTCAGCTTGGTAGAATCTATTATATAGACGGTACCATGACATTGTTAAGATATCAGACAGCTCTTGGTTTAAATCCTTGCTCTGCCTTTCAATCTTCATTTCATATTCAGCAGTTTATTTATGACCTCTCAAGCCCTGTTTCCATCATTTTTTATATTAAGGAGTTAAGTTGTTGTACAATCATAAATGCATATAAAGTAACAATATGATGTGCATTTGCTCCTAAACCAGAGTTAATGCTACAACACACACACACCCCAATCTTTTGATCTTCTCTATTTTGCCCCTACAACCAATATAAATGCATACACACACACACACACACACACACACACACACATTTGTGAATTTTCCAGAATTAAATGATTGCGTAAGTAGGAAGGTGGGAAGGTAAAGAATATGCTATATTGCTGATTGTCTCCCAAGATCCCTCCTTCTTCCCTCCCTCCCAGCTCTCCTCACTGCCCTCCCACCCTGCACAACTGTGGTTCCCCTAGATTATGTGTTACCACACCTTTGCTGGGTCTAATATATGAGTTTAACTACCTTTCACCCGAGCCTGGGTTTTGCTCTAGCCTCCCCAAATGAGGAAAAACATTCCACTCTGGAGTCTCTGGGTTTGGCTAACTTTACTCAGCATGATTTCTTCCATTGTCATCCATTTACCTTCAAAGGTCACAATATCATTGTTTCTAATAGCTGAGTAGAACTCGTACTATATATACCACACATTTTGGATCCATTCATCTAGTGAAGGATATCTGGGTTGATTCCATAATTTAGCTATTATAAATTGAGCTACTATGAACATTGATTTTGCTGTGTCATTGTAATGTGCTAATTCTAACTTGTCTGGGAAAATACTCACAAGAGGGATAGCTGGGTCATTAGGTGGATCCATTCCTATTTTTTTGAGGAGACTCCACACTGCTTTCCAGAGCAGCTATACCAGTCTGCAGTTCCACCAACAGTGTGCTAGTGTTCCTAACACCCCACAACCCCTCCAGCATCTGTTATTGTTTCTGCTTTTCATCTTTGCCAATCTGAATGGAGTGAGGTGAAATCTTAATGTAGTTTTGATTTGCATTTCTCTGATTACTAGTGTTTTAGAACACTTTATCACGTATTGATTGGCATGCTTGATTTCCTCTGTTGAGAAGTTTCTGTTTAGTGCTCTGGCCCAATTATTTATTGGATTGTTTATGTTTTTGATATCACGTTTTTTGAGTTCTTTGTAAATTTTGGATATTAGTCCCCAGTCAGAGGAATCACAGGCCATGATTATCTCCCATTCTATAGGTTCTCTCTTGACAGTTTTGACCAATTCCTTTGCTGAGAAAAGCTTTTTAATTTAATGGCATCCCACTCATTAATTCGACTTTAATTCTTTCACTTTAGGAGTTTTGTTGAGAAAGATGTTTCTCATATGCTGGAGTGTTGGTCCTAATTTTTCTTCTAGCAGTTCTTTGGTAGCTGGTCTAATTCCTAGTTACTTGATATATTTTAATTTGATTTTTGTGTAAGATGAGAGATAGGGATCTAATTTCAACTTCCTGAGAATGCCTGTTCAGTTTGTCCTGCACCAATTGTTGAATAAGCTGTTACATTCTGACCACCTTTGCCAAAGATCAGATTTGTGTGTTTGTCTTAGAGACTTCTATTCCATTCCGTTGGTCCTCATTCCTATTTTGATACAGCTCTATAGTATAATTTTAGATCTGGTATTGCAAAACCACCTGTTTGGTATTTCTTGCTTAGTAATGTTTTGGATATTCTGGTTTCTTGATCCAAATGAATCTGAGAATTGATTTTTCTATATCTGTAAAGAATGACATTGGTTTTAGGATGGGGATTGCATAGAATCTGTAAAGTGCTTTTGGCAGAATGACCATTTTAATTATATTAATTCTGCCTAATCAAGAACATGAATCATCTTTCATCTCCTCAGGTCTTCTTCAATGTTTAATTATTTTCATTGTAGAGGTCTTTTACTTTCCTTGTTATATTAATTCCCAAGTATTTCATTCTTTTTGAGGATACTGTGAATGGGATCAATTTCCTCCTCTGCCCTATTATTGCTAGCATATAGGAAAGCTATTGATTTATGGGTGTTGATCTTGTAGCCTGCCAGATTGATAAATCTGTTTATAAGCTCAAGTGTTATTCTGGTAGTATTTTTTGGATCTTCCAAGATATAGGGTCATGTCATCAGCAAAAAAGGAATAGTTTGACTTCCTCTCTTCCTGTTCTTATCCCTTTGATTTATTTCTCTTGCTGGATTTCTCTGGCTAGGGTCTTGAGGACTATACTGAATAAAAGGGGTGAGAGAAGGCAACCTTGTCTTGTCCCTGAGTTTAGTGAAAATTCTTTCAGTTTTTCTCTGTTTAGCATTATACTAAGCTGAGGATTTGTCATATATGGCCTTCACACAGTTAAGATAAGCTCCTTTGATCCCTATTTTTGCTAGAGTTTTGTGCATCAATTGAGATGATTATATTGTTTTTGTCCTTCATTCTGTTTAAGTGATGAATCACATTTATTGATTTGTGTATATTGAACCAGCCCTGCATTCCTGGAATGAAACCCACTTGATTGTAATCAATTATCTTCTTCATATGTTTTTGAATGCATTTTGATAGAACCTTATTAAGGATTTTTGCATTGATGTTCATCAGGGATATTGGTCTGTACTTTTCTTTTTTGATGTGTTTTTGTTGGGTTTTGGTATCAGAGTTATGGTTGCCTCATAAAAAGTGTTTCAGAGAGTTCCCTCAAATTTCGATTTCTTGCAATAGCTTTATAAGGAAAGGTGTTAGCTCCTCCCAATGGGTGTGGTAAAACTCATTTGGAAATCCATCAGGTCCTGGGCTTTACTTCTTTGGAAGGCTTTTAATTGCTGTATGGATTTCAGTGCCTGCTACTGGGCTGTTTAGGATCTCAATATCATTCCAGGTCAATATGGAGATGTTGTATGTGTCCAGAAATTTGTCCATGTCCTAAATTAATTAGCTAATTTAGAGGAGTATGATTTTTAAAAAAAGAACTGTGGGAGATGACAACTGGTAGGAGGACTGCATGTAGAATCTTTCCATGAAGCAGACGCCAACGGTGGGAGAATTGCCTTTCTGTGAGGTGGGTGAATGGCAAAATTTTTCTCTAAAATAATTAGTAGACGAGCAAGGAAATTTAGAGACACAGAGGCTTGGACACACTAAGCAAGGAAGAAAAACCAAATAGGGACCTAGCAACTCTGGCTGCAAGGAGCACCACCCCAGCGGTTATGCTGCTGAATCAGTACAGAGGAAGGGAAGTTCACACAAAAATAGAAGAAGGACACATTGGCTGGAGATCTCTGATGTCAGAAGGGCTCCTACTCCATGGCTGAACCTAGGGACTGCATTAGTGCAAGTAACAGACTGCCTCCAATATGGCCATGGAGAGCTGGGCGATCACCACCTTGAGTAGGCCTGTGGCTAGGCACCTGCTCCAAGAGCCATAAGCTCAGTTCGGAGGCTGCCCCAGTGGCTGCACCATCAGGCAACTTACTGCTCCAGGACCCCAGTATTCTGACTGACTCAGGCCAGGGCACTACACTATACTGTTCTGCCTGAATGGCCAGGGGGCCTCAGGGTTGTGCATGCATGGTGGAGCCTCCCTACTGGTCCTGCGACTCTGGAACAGAGGCTGTCACCCCCACCCCCAACCTTCATACCCGAGGTTGAGTTCACTTTCAGGACTCAACTTTGCAACAGGGGCAGATGCTCAGGACCTACATAGACTTGGCGTGGCCAGCTTTCAGTTCCTGTGACTCTGGAGCAGAGATCCATCTGGGTCCTCACAAGCTGGACAGAGCCCACTTTCAGCCTCAGTGATCCTGGAACAGAAGCAGCACCCTGGGACCAGTGCTTCCCTCTGCTTTCAGCCCCTGAGATGTGGAAACAGAGGCAGTCCCCTGGTACTTGTGCATTCCCAGTGGGAGTCAGCTTCCAGGCCCCTTGAGTTTGCAGTGGACAGTACCCCAGGGGCCAGATTTACTGGGCTGATGTCTTCCTCTCAGCACCCTCTATCCCCGATGCTGGGGCTGAGGCTGCCTCAGGAGACATCCAGCTAAAGTGGGGCAAGAGTTTGGGCAGGCAGACACAAAAGTGCATAGGGTTTCAACCAAGGAAGGCCAAAAGACTGTATACACAGGAAGCAGAGGCAGTGAAAGACTGCACCTCCTCCACAGGAGAAGAATATTGGGAAGAATCCTGGGAATCTGACTTCCAGCATAGAACAGCAAAACAGAACCTTCAGCAACCTCATCCTAAAAGTGCTGCCACCCAGAAGTCAGATATGAACATATAATCCCATTGTGTATTTTGACCTCAGCAGCAATGACACATAATCCTCCGAACTCTCCCTTTTTTTTGTTATTGTTGTTTATTTGATTGATTTTTTTTGTTTGTCTGTTTTGCTTTGTTTCTTGTGCTGTGTTTGTGTGCAGTGGTTTGATTAATGGCTGTTTGTGATCTTGCAAATCAGTGCATTTTCTCTTTGTGCCCTAGAAACCTCTCTAGTACCCCTTTTCTTCTCTTTCCTCTGGAAACACCTAAACTTTATTCTGCTCTCTCTCATACCCCCCCCCCGAAAGTCATTACCCTGGTCCCTTCCTCTTTCTTTCTTTTCTTTATTTTAGCACAATATCTTACATCATCTCCACTCTCTTGCTCCAAATTCACAAGTTTCTCACTAACTTCCTATTACATTTCCTTTGTTCTCTAGACTTTTCCCCCTCACCTATGGAGGTTCTGGAAAACTGAAGTGAATACAAAACTTGGAAAAAAAAAAAGGTATTTGCTTTTAAAACAAGTATAGTCTGAGGACTCTTGTGAAAGATAGCCGCTAATCCATTTGCTTCTCTCCTAGGTGGTAAAATAACACTGCAACAGTTATAGTAGGCACAAAGCAACCAGATCAACCCTGTCTGTTGTATTCATTGACTGTGTATATTGACTCTTATCCCTTATCTTGTGAGGTATTGAAAACTGTAAATGTCAATAATAATTTACAGGTTGTGGAGCCAGTTGTGGACTCTACTATCCAAATTGTACCCCAGCTCAAATAAGCAAGAGTCAAAAATTCCACACCCATCAAGAAAGTCTCCAAGTGAAATAACCAGTGATGGACCTCAGGCCCCACTCCCTGACACTGAAAATGAGGAAAAAGGGAAACAATTCTTCTCCTCAAACCCACAACTTGCCAGCGAAGGAGTCCACAGTTGGGGTCCTGGATGAAAACCTAGAATCTGATTATTAAAACAATGAAAGAATTAAAAGAAGACTTAAGGAAAGAAATAAGCAATTTCAGGAGCTGAGAGACCACTTTGATAAAGAGCTAGACAGTTAGAAAAGAGAAGTAGAAGAGCTCTTAGAATTGAAAAACAGTCCACTAAATTAAAAGCTCAATGGAAGATATAAATATCAGAATACACTCAGTAGAAAATAGAACTTCAGCTCTCAAAGAAGAAACTTCAGATAACCAACACAGACTGAGCAATCTTGAATGCAAGGAGGAAGATAAAATTTACTGAGCATGATCAGAACTTCCAAGAAGTATGGGATGAGATCAGAAGAAATAACCTGAGTATTTGAGATGGGGAGAATGTAGAACAACAAACAAATGGCATAAAGAACCTTCTCAATGAGATAGCCAAAGAAAAGTTACCACATATCAAAACTGAACCAGAAATTCAAATTCAAGATGTCTATAGGACACCAAATAGACTTAATTAAATGAGAAAGTCACTGAGATACATCATATACAAAATGAATAACAGAAAAATCAAGGAAAGAAGTTAAGTTTTTAAAGAGAAAGGGACAGAGAGAGGGAGGGAGGGAAGGAGGGAGAGAGAGAAAGAGAGAGAAGGAGAGAGAGAGAGAAGGAGAGAAACAATTTTATTTAGTTTTTCATGTGGCTTTCATTGCTCTGAGACTGTTGTGTATGTGGGGCTTGGGTTTGAACTCCCATACTCGCACATGCTGGGTAAGCGCTGTAACTGCCCAGTCCCAAGGAAAGAATTTTAAAAGCAGTAAGAGAAAAACACGAAATCACTTTCAGAGGCAAATCAATAAGGATTACTGTGGATTTTTCAGCTCAGACAATAAAAGGCAGGATAGTATGGAATGATATTTTTCAGATATTGAAAGAAAATAAATTTCAGCCAAAGATACTATACCCTGCAAAACTCAGCTTTAAATGTGATGAGGAAATAAAATACTTCCACAATAAGAACAAACTAGCAACATACATGAACACAAAACCAGCTCTACAGAAAATACTCAAACATAAACTTCAAACAGAGGAACAAGCTAACAACTCCCAAAGCCCATAAATAGAAAAAAGTCAATAAAAACACAATTCACTAAAAGATAAACAAGATGATACAAAATACAGCAGAGGTCACAATGCCAGGGATCCAGAATCAAAAAATATACTATTCTAACACTGAACGTGAATGGACTCAATGCTCCAATCAAATGACACAGATTGGCAGAGTGGATCAAAAAACAAAATCTAATAATATGCTGCTTACAGGAGACACACTTCACAGCCAAAAATAGACACAATATTGAAGCTGAAAGGTTGGCAAAAAAAACCTATCAGGTGGGAGCTGGAGGGGGTGGCTCAGTGGTTATGGTGCTTGCCTGGCATAAGCAAGGACACAGGTTTGAACCCCAGCACCCCAAGCACACAGCAAAGTGTTGGTGCAATGAAGGTAAGGTGAAGAGCTAATAAAATTCTTTCTTTCTCTCTCTCTCTCACTGTCCCTCTCTCTTAAAGAAAAAAAAAGATATACGTAAAAAAAGAAACCTAACAGGCTTATGACCCAAGTAACCAAGCCAGTGTTGAGATCCTAATATCTGAAAAAGTTAATTTTGACCATAAATTAGAAGAGATTAAGAAGGTCAGTACAACATAGTAAAAGGAACACTATATCAAGAAGATATGACAATAGTTAACACTTATGCTCCCAATTACACCCTGCCAAATATATGGAAAAAGTACTCAAGGACATTAAACCACTTATCGACTTCAACACAATAATACTGGGGGACTTTAATACACCACTATCAACATAATAGGCAGATCATCAAAGCAAAAATTCAATAAAGTTATCTCTAATCTAAACAACTCTATCAATTAATTGGACTTAACAGACTTTTTTTTAGAATGTTCTAGCCCAAATTGGCTGAGGTTACCTTCTCGGCAGCAAACAGATCCTTTTCCAAAATAGATCACATCCTAGTCCACAAAGGTAATCTTAGCAAATACAAAAAAGTTGATATAATCCCATGTAACATGTCAGACCACAGCAATATCATCTTAGCAATTAACAGCAAGAAAAACAACAGAAAGTGGATGAATACTTGGAGACTGAAAAATATCCTCTTAAATGAAGAATGGATCAAAGATGAAATGAGAACAGAAATCAAGAAATTCTTAGAAATGAATGAGAATGATAATACAACATATTGAAATCTAGGGTATTATTCAATCTCCATGTATATGTGTTTTTTGTTATTAATTTTGCTGTAATTGCTAGAATCATGGTATCATGGTCTGATAGGACACATGTAATAATTTCTACTTTTTTATATTTGCTAGAGTCCTTTGTGAACTAGAGTATGATCTGTTTTGAAGAAGTATCTATATGCTCCTGAGAAGAAGGAATATTCAGCCACTTATGGTGGAATATTCTATAGATATCTGTTAAGCCCATTTGATTTATGGAGTTGTTTAGGCTGGATATCTCTTTACTTATTTTTTTTTTATTTTGATGATCTGTCTATTGGTAAGCATGAAAGTCTCCCAGTATTATTGTGTTGTGATCCGCAAGTGATTTTATGTCATGGAGTAATTTTTCTTCATGATTGGGAGTGTTCGTATTTGGAGAGTATGTATTTACTATGGTTATATCTTCCTGTTGTATTGTTCCCTTTACTTTACTAGATTGTAGTGACCTCTTATCTCTTCTGATTAGTTTATACTTGAAATCTACTTTGTCACATATACACACTGCAACACCAGCTTGCTTTCTTGGGCCATGTGCCTGGTAGATATTTTTCCATCCTTTCACCCTCAATTTGTGTATGTCATTGGCTGAAAGACAGGTCTCCTGTAAGCAGCATAATGTTTTGTGATTCAATCTGCTACTCTGTGTCTTCTGATTGGTGCCTTGAGACCACTCACATTCAGTGTTAAGATAGTTATGTGGTTGTGGTTCCTAGTCCTCATGTTTTATTAGTGAGTTCTGTGCTGTCTAAGTTGCCTATTGATAGCATGTATCTTTATTGAATTTCCTCTCTTTGTGGGTTTTGAGGAGTGCTTGCTTATTCTCTATCTGGAGTTTATCTTTGAAGATTATTTGTAATGTTGGTTTTCTGTTCATGAATGCTTCAAGTTTCATCTTATTGTGAAATGTTCTTATTTCCCCAGCGAATTTGAAGCTGAATTTTGCTTATAGTTATAGTATTCTCAGCTGTAGGTTGTGGCCATTCAGACATTGAAAATCTCCTACCAGGATCTTCTTGCTTCTAAAGTCTGAGCTGAAAAGTCAGAGATAATCCTTATTGGTTTGCCTCTGAATGTGATCTGATATTTCTCCCTTGCAGTTTTTAATATTCTTTCCTTGATATCCCTGTTGTACATTTTGAATATGATGTGTGAGCCTCTCATTTGATTAGGCCTATTAGAGGTGTCCTGTACACATGACTCTTTGTGTGTGTGTGTGGGGGGGGGTGGTACCAGGGATTGAATCCAGAGGCACTTTACCACTAAGCCACATCCCCAGTCTGGATGACTCTATTTTTATATGGGAAATTTTTTCTTTAACTATTTTTTTGAGAATGTTCTTTATACTATTCATTTGTGTTTGAATTTCTTCCTGATTCCCAAATACTCATATTGTTTCTTCTGATTTTATCCCAGACATTTTGAAAATTCTGCTCATGTTCGATGTTTTTTTTTCTTTTTTTTTCACCCATGTGCTTAAGGTTATTCAGCCTATCCTCATTGTCAGAAGCTCTTTCTTCAAGAGCTGAGGTTCTGTATTCTATAGAAGTTAGTCTACTATTAAATTCTTCCATTGTTCCTC
Source organism: Aplodontia rufa (assembly GCA_004027875.1). Classification (NCBI taxonomy): domain Eukaryota; kingdom Metazoa; phylum Chordata; class Mammalia; order Rodentia; family Aplodontiidae; genus Aplodontia; species Aplodontia rufa. The sequence continues at coordinate 22,625 of PVKS010006106.1, forward strand.
TGATGTGATTGACTGCAGATTTTTGCTCTGTTACTTCCTTTTTCAGTATGTCTATTCCTTTGATAAAAGAGTTTTAATCTCTTGATTTATCTCACTTAGTCCCTTCATTAAATATTCTTTTAGATCATTGTTCCTTTTAGTAATCAGATCATTGATAATTTGTTCCAAGTTTCATCCTGCTCCCTGTCTATGGGAAGGAGTTGTGGGCTTGACATGAATTTTTTGTAGTTTGTTTGCTCATCTTTGAAAATCTTCTTCTGGATCTTTGAATTGAGGTTCCCTGTGTGGAAGAAAGGCAAGTTTCTGGGTGCTTCTTCCTCGCTGGTCAAAGGGTCAGATTAGACACTGCCTTTTTGATAAACACCTTCTTCCAGAAATCTGCTTCTGGAGCCTTGTTTTGTTGCCCCTTTTGGATCTAGGTTCCAGGACTCAGATTTGGAACCCCATGAGGTTGCAGGGCAGCCCACTGTGTTGTTGAAGCTAAGCAGTAGGGGTGCATCCCTGGGTCCTGTGGTCCTGGAGATGTGGGTGGGCCAGAATGGACCAGCCTACATACTGCGCTGGTACCTGGGATGCTTGGTGGCAGGGACAGGCCCGACATATCTGGAGTTTTTGGGTATGTGACTGGGTGGTGTCTGGTCTCGGGGTTCTGTGGGGTGTCCTGCACACCTGCCTCAGCCAGGTCCAGAGTCCTAGGAATTCTTGGTGGCTGGGTGGGTCTGGATACAGGGCCCTTGGGGTGTCCTGTGCATCTGCCAGGGACAAGGCTGGAGTCCTGGGCATGACAGAGGTGGGGCTAGGTCCAGGCGTGGGGTCCTTGGGGTGTTCTTGATTTCCATCTTTTTATTAAAAATACTTAACTTCAGTATGTGTCAGTTTCCCTTTCTGTACAAATATGAATCACACTCTTAAGAGTGCCAGGCACACTGGGTGTGGTGGTGCATGCCTTGTAATCCCAGTGCTTCGGGAGGCTGAGGCAGAGAATTGCAAGTTCAAAGACAGCCTCAGCAACTTAACAATGCCTTAAGCATCTAATGAGAGCTTATCTCAAAATAAAAAGTTCTGGGGATGTCACTCAGTGATGAAGTGCCTCTGACACTAAATATTTATTTTACTATTATTTATACTTTTTTATAGCAAATAAATGTAAACAAACACTTCTGTTCATTGCTTGCTATGGAAAAAAATCTGCAGCAAAGTGTTGAGAGAATAAAACATCAATGAAGAAGATATATTTTCCATGCAAGTGTATTTATATCTGCTAACACCTATAATATATTTATAGGTATATCTATATAAAAATTTTATAAAAACTCCAGGGGAAAATATCCAAACTGACAGTAGTTATTTCTATAAAGTGACTGGGATTGGGGTGGAGAAACATCATCAAAACAACTTTTGATTTATCTATTGTTTTTGAGTTATTATCAAGTAAAAATTATTCATGAGGCACTTGTGTGATTAAAACTGAATACTTTTGAAAAATAATTCAGATCCACCTGACTCTAAAACCAACACATGCAATCATTACGCATCAGAGTAACATTTTAATTTACCAAGAAGGTCTTCCCTCTGTGGCTACTCCTTCATACAAACCATAAAAATTATAGTTGTGTTTAAAATTGTTTTCACACGTTGGATTGCTGGAGTTTTAATATTAATCATGTATTTCCCACTAAATGTGAGTCATAGCAAACGCATGAATGGTGGCAATGATCTGTAGCATTTCCAGTGTTCTATATTACTTCCATGTGTTCCTTTCAAACCTCATTAACAGTAACTAATACTAATATACAGTTATAGCTTACAGTTTATATTTTTATTTAAATAATGTGAGTGTTAGATAAACAGCTTACCTTTTCTCTGAAAAGTTATGAATTATGACTTAAAATATGTGATATGGAGTTAAAAATCACAGATAGAGGCAGAATGGTTTTGAGTAAGTCAAAATCCAGACAGTGATTATCCAAGCTTTGAGATGAAAATTGAAATAATGAAGCAAAATGCGAAGCAGATAAAGATCACTGGGGATAATCCAATTAACAAATGGGCTAGGGATCTACAGAGAAACTTCTCAACAGAGGAAGTCCAGAAAGCCCATAAAAAATGAGAAAATGCTCTTCATCATTAGCAATAAGAGAAATACAAATCAATACTTCAATGAGATTCCACCTCACTCCTGTCAGAGTGGCAAAAATGAAGAATACGAACAATGACAGATGCTGGAGGGGCTGTGGGTAAAGAGGAACACTGTTACACTGCTGGTGGGACTGCAAACTGGTACAACCACTCTGGAAAGCAGTGTGGAGACTCCTCAAAAAATTAGGACTGGAACCACCTTATGATCCAGCTATCCCACTTCTGGGTGTTTTCCCAAAAGAATTAGAAGCAGCATATTATAGAGATACAGCTTCATCAATGTTTATAGCAGCTCAATTTACTAAAGCTAGACTATGGAACCAAACCAAATGCCCTTCACTGGATGAGTGGATTCAAAAACTGTGATACATATATACAATGGAATACTACTCAGCCACTAAAGAAAATGATATTATGGCTTTTGCAACCAAATGAATGGGCATGGAAAAAAATATGCTAAGTGAAGTATCCCAATCTCAGAGACTCAAGGGCCAAATGTTTTCTCTCATTTGCGGAAACTAGAATACAACCGGAAACAATATGTTAGATGGTTAAGCTAATAATGACCTCAACATGTATGAATTTTTACACAAGCAGGGGGAACCTTGCCTAGGATACCTGCAGATGTAGGGAGGGGTAAAGGGAGGGGGAGGGATTAGGAAGGATATCTGGGAGAGTGGAGGGAGGGAGTATGGGGGAATCAACTCAGAAAGAGATCTCTGACCTCCATGAGAAGTCCGTTTTACACAGGGGTTCATTTGGGGGAGACATAGAACTATGGGGAACCCAAGGGTGGAAACCATGGAATGGCATCAGCCTTGGGTAACTATGTGAATATACATTTGTTCTTGATTGTTTGATAATGATTCCCCCTCAACTGTAACTCCATATTCAACTAATAAAATATTAAAAAAGAAAAAAGAAAAAAAAGATTGTTGGGGGAAATACCCACTTGTGGTTAGATGTTTGAATTTGTTTAGTTTTTGAACAATATGGTTATTAAAGTGTGTATAGATTTTCTACTGTGTTAGAAAGTACAGCTACTATTATTTATTATTTTAAAAATAATATGTTGCAGAAAATCCAAAATGATTTAATGGTATGCTTGTCATTTTTCTCTCTTTGGGATCTCCAAATCAAGGAAGTATATTTTTGGGAAAATGACTACAAGTTAGTTCTTAAGCTTCTTCTGCAGACAACTACCCAAGCTGCAGTACCAGTGCTTACAAGAAAATTGCCTCGTATAGAATCAAGTAGATCAAGTGAAAACCCATAAATCTGATGTCATCAAAATGTCCAGTCAGCTCAAATCATCTCTTGGATATGGACATCCTTCTTTGTTTTCTATGATCAATAAACCATTTAGAAATTATAAATTGTAGTATTTGCTATGTACAGACCTTGTGAACAGTTTTATCATTAAATAGATTAGCTATATTTAATACCTAATATGATAATACTGTGTGTTGCAGAGTTAATAATAATGTAAAGTAAAACTTAAAATGCCACACAGTTTCTTAATTCTGTTTTTCTCATTCATTTCCTTTTATATTAATCAACAACAATACCATAAATAGTACAATTCTCCTTTGATTTATCCCTCAATCACCAGATAATTTTCCCCTATTAAAAAAAGTACTAGTTTAAGAACTAATAATTTCATATTAACTTTAAATTTAAATAGGATTGCACTATTTAATATATTTTAAACATGGGATTAATTAATTTTTGAAGTCCATAATCATTATGTTCTGCCAAAGAACTGATTTCTTTAGAGGTGAAAGATATTAAAAATAGATATTTGACCTAATTTAACATCTATTTAATCTGCTGTAAGATGTTGAACAAATTCCAAGTAGCCGACATAAGCAAATTTTAAAATAATTGATTCTACTTAGCTTTCAAACTTAAAAACCAGCTAAGTAGATTATGTGGTGCTTTACCTGATAAATGCCAAAAAGAACCATTCTAGACCAACTGATCACCTTCTCTACTTCCTTTCCTCTGCTCTCACCACTTTGATACAGCACTTTCTTGTTATTGCCAGCATCAGGACCCTGTTCTTTAAAAGCTCCTACTCAAGGCACTATTGATAAAGAAAAATGGTTAAGGGAGAAAGCCTTCCCTGGGAACTTATGACTTTTGGATATTTCTGAGAGTACTTTGTGTTGAGTAAACTCATCCTCATTTTTGTGTCTGTCATTCTTCCTGCCTGCATAAGCTCCAGGCAACGCTTAGTACCTGAATATTATCAAAAGGTAGTGTCAAAAGGACACCAAAAATTAGTAAGACTAGCTCCACTGTATTATTTTGATTTTCAAATTTTAAATAAATTTATTAATTCATTTAAAAATATGGTGATAATAAAACAAAACTCATTGAAGAAAGCAAAAAACACTTTTAGACTCACTGCAGAGTCAATCGCAATCAGTATTTTGGTATCGATCCTTCCAGAGAGTTTACTATACCTAAATAAATTATATATATTTACCTCTTTCTTTTTTTAATTAGTTCAATATAGTCTTACATATTGAAAGGATTTGTTGCTACACATTCATACATGGATATCTAATGACAAAAGACCTTAAACCCGACCCTTGTCAGGATCTCTCTCCCTTCACCCACTACCTGATCTATTCTCTCCTCTCTAATTTCCTCATGTTACAGATATAAAGGACCATATACATGGATATTAATGTTTTAAATTTCTAGATTCATATGTATACCTGAGTATAATTTGGCTTTTCATGGGAGTAAAGTGTACCCTACAATATTGATAACCCTTCTTTTTCCTCCCTCTCTTCCCTCCCTATTTCCTCTCCCCTTCACATCCCATTCATAGGTATAATTCCTTCAGATTATGTGTTACTTTGAATTTGGTGGGTCTATTAATTAAATTTGACTAACTTTCATCTTATCCTAGGTTTTACTCTAGCTTCCACATATGAGAGAGAACATTTAAACCCTAAGTCTCTATGTTTGGCTTGTTTCACTCAGCATGATTTTCATCCATATACTTACAAAAGCTATGATATCATTCTTTCTAATAGTTGAGTAGAATTCCATTGTATGTATATATATGCACTAGTTTTTTAATCTATTCATCCATTGAAGGGTATCTGGGATGGTCCATAATCTAGCTATTATCTCTAATAAACACAGAAACATTTTTGCATTTAACCTACTTATTCACATTGCATATTGCAATTTTCTCTTCATATAAATATTGACTTACAAATATTTTAGTGGCATAATATATTATGTAACAAGTTACAAAATATATAATGCATAAATAAAAGTACATATTTAGTATATATGAGTAAATTTAATGTTTTATAAATAGAACTTAAAATTTTTTTCTCAATCTCACTTTTTTAGCCATTCAAATTGAGGACTGTTATCCCACTGTCAACTATAGCTAAAGAGAATGGGGTGCAGGGTGTGGGAGTAAGTGAGTGAAGCATGTATAATGTGCGTGCGTGTGTGTGTGTGTGTGTGTGTGTATGTGTGTGTATATGGTAAGAGAAAGGGAGGGGGAGGGGAAAATGGAAGATTGAATTATAACAAATTATAATCCATGTTTTTAATTATGCCTTTGTATAATCTTACGTCATGTATACCTTAAAAAGGAACCAATAAAACATAATAAATAAATAAAAATTAAGAACTGGTTATGTTTTACTAAGTGTCCCCATTTACTTAGACATATCTGTGAACTGGTCTTCAGAAAAGTATGCAGCCTCTGGCAATATCTACCTTTTCCTTCTGCTTCTCCTATAGTCAAGGAAGAGAACTCTGGATTCTGTGCCTATCTACTTCTTCTCATCACCAAGAATATTTAAGGTCCCGATTTTGTTCATTCATTTTGCAAATATTTACTGAGGCCCTAAAATACAATAGCGTTGACATCACATTTTCTTTTGACAATGCATAAGACTTTACTTTGCAGTTGGGTGGATACTAACAGCAACTGCTGTTTCCCTGCTGTTGGTGTTGCATTTAACCCACTTGCTCTAGTTCCTCTGGGAATATCCTAGTGAGCAAAGAAATTTATACAGTTGATGACAGCTTAGAAAGGGGGCTTAAAATGCACAATGATAATGATCAACACGCTACATGAGGGTAAAATAAATCAATCCAATGGAAAGCAGAAATAAATTAAGAGGAGATAGAGCAATACACACTTAGGTAGCCAGCCATGTCTTTAACCAACACATTCCTTGACTACATGGAATGTGCCCGGCACAATGCTAACGCCAGTGAGAAGACACATGTCTAATCCAGTGATAAGTACTATGGCAAAGGCAAACTTAGAGTACTTGTGAAAGTTCTCAGAAAGGGCAACATCTCACAGTAGAAACAGAAAGTGGTAAGCAAAGAGAAAGAGTTCCAACCAAGAAAACAGATAAAGCATTTGGCATTAGAGCTTGAATAGCCCTATATCTAACAGCTGCTTTCAGTGCTTATGACCTCTCTTGCCTTTCTCTGGACCTTGTTCTCTTTGCAGGCAGCAGTTTACCTCAGCAGGAAGTCCACATTATGGGCATCTCTTAACATGGGGCATTCTCCACTGCAACTTTGGCTTCCTTCTTATAGATTCATACATTGCCCTTTCAGGCACAAAATTTCTAACCTGCCAAATTTTACTTGGCCTTCCAAGGTTTCCTTTGAAATCTTGATGAAAGTCTCCATGTCTCTTTAACTTCAGCATCCTGCATTATGACACATTTAGCACCATATCAATGACATGAAGGTCTACAGTCAGCTTGAGCTGTAGCCCAGCCTTATAGGACCATGGCCACATTGACTTCTGATTGTCTGAGTGACTGAGCACAATAAAATAACTTCCTAAGCAGTCTTCATCAGAAGGGTGGCCCTATTCTCTCTTCTCAAAGGATATTTTACTTCTACACCCTTGAGCCTACAAAAACATGTAGTCTTGCAAATTCGTGAGATGCCCTCATGGCAGAATTCCTATTGTCACTGTGCAAAGTACTTAGCATCTCTTTAGTGGCTGTGATCTATTTAACAACCACACCTTCCTTTTTTCCTAGTTTCAAATTCACATTTTTGGCCAATTGGCAAGTTTTTAACATCTTTCTGCTCTGTTCTTTTTCTCCTAAGTCTCAGAGTAAACCTGGCTAGAAGCCAATAGTAATATTAATGCCACTGCCTGAATGCTCTGCTGTCTGCAGTTTCCTCTGCCAGATTAATTAGTCCATTACTTTTAAATTTAGGCTCACAGAAAGTCTCAGGACATGGGCAACACAAATAAGTAGCTGTTTGACATGATGTAACATGATTGATCTCTAGTCCAATTTCCAATAATGTCCCTGTACCCCTCTGAAACCTCATGAGCACAGTATTTATTGCCCACATACCTATCAACATTTTGATCTGAACTTCTACCACATTCACCCATTCAGTTCCATTTTCAACATGCTAAGACATTATTTTGACTACTCCAAACTTTTCCCACTCCTCCAGAATATCAGTTCCAAAGACCAGGTTAGTCATAGCTAAGGCCTCACTTCTCAATACCAATTTCTGTTATTCAGCTTTTCATTACTGTGACCAAAACACATGACAATAACAACTCAGAGGAGAAAACCTCATTTTTATTTCATGGTTTCAGAGGTTCAACCCATTGCCAGCCAACTCCATTACTCCTGGCAAAAAGGTGTGCCCCAGGAAAAATGCTGAGGATGTGATGAACATGAAGCATTGAGACAGAAGGGGCCATAGGGAAGATGAAACCTTCTAGAGCATGTCCCTCATAACCTACCTCCACCAGCTACATCCTACCTGCCTACAGTTACCCCTCAGTCCATTCAAGCTAGGATGGACTGATTAGGTTATAGCTCTCATAACTTAATCATTTCACCCCTGACTATTCCTGCATTAACATCGAAGCTTTTGGGGGACACCTCATAGCCAAACCACAGCAATACATACAGTCCCTCTTCCTATTTACATGTTGAAACTGAAACAGGAAGAATAAACAAAAAGTTTATTATTTTTTATTGATGACTGGTATTCCATTGTGTAAAGATACCACTGTTTGTTTATTCATTCTCTGACTGATGGATTTTTTGATTGTCATGAATTTGGAGGCCTTTTTGAATAAAACTTCTGTGAATGTTCTTTTAACTGTTTTTTTTTTGGTGGACATAATCAATTCTTAACTATACAGTTCAGATCCAAGCTAAACAGTGTTTCATAACAATTCATCTCTATGTAGTTGAACCCCTTTATAGCAAAAAAAAATTACCAATAGCATAAGCAATTTTGTAACTCCCTAAGCACTAACCTGACTGAACATTCTCTGTAGGAAACAGATTTGAGTAGAACCCTGAATTTACTAATAGTAGATTTCTGTACAAGAACCATCATTTCTTGTAGCTGAGGCTATGAATTTAAGTATGCATTAAAAACTTACTTATTTTCCTAAAACTATATCTCTATTGAGTCACTGTTTTACAGCATATATAAATGTAGTTTTTCCAACTGATTTAGGATTTCACAGTGTCAATACAAACTTCATATCTTTAGTCACCCTGCCCAGTGCCCCCAACCACCATTTTGCTCCCTAATTCTGAGCTTTGATACACACACACACACACACACACACACATTATACTGGCTGGGATGTAGCATCTGGAAGTACTCTGTGCTGACACTTGCTGAAATGAACAAGTTCCTACAAGTGTCTTTATCTCATTCTGTTCATTCTTTTTTTTTTTTTTTTGAAAATTCACACACTATTTTTTATACTTTGTCAACTAAAAATATTATCTCCATAACTTCTAACAAGTTATCAAACATCTATAATTATTTTGGATTTAAAATTCAAATCACAGTACATCAGTTGCCTAGAGATCATATTCCTTCTAACCTGGAGTTACAGAAAATCGTCATTAATATCTGCAGATGATTTGCTTTCCAAGTGTCATGTGCCTAATATTCAATAAAATCATCTGAAATAGATTATTTCAAGGTTAATACAGAATATCTTTCTTATTCTTAAGAATGTGAACTTGTGAGGAGATGGAGGAAAATGGTCACTGGCGGGAGGACTGCATGTAGAATCTCTCCATGAAGCAAGGCGCCAACAGAGGAAGAAGCGCCTTTCTGTGAGGTGGGTGATTGGCAAAACTTCACTGAAACCTGTTTGTAGTCAAGCAAGGAAAACTAGAGACTCAGAGACTTGGATACAAAGAGCAAGGAAGAAAAATCACATGGGGCAGCTCTGGTTGCAAAAACCACCACTCAGTGGTTGCACTGCTGGCTTGGCACAGAGGGAGGGAAGAATACGCAAATTTAGGAAGGACAAATTGGCATGGGGGATCCTGATTTTAGAATGGCTCTGGCTCCTCAGCAGAACCCAGTTGCGTTAGCACACAAAACTTAGATATTCCTCCAAACTGGCCACAGAGACCCAAGGAGATCACCATCTTGAGGAGGGCAGTCCAAGCAGCTCCTCTGGGAGCCACGAGTTCAGGTCAGAGACTGCCCCAGAATTGGCACCATCAGCCACTGACCACCCCAGGAGGCATGTGTTCTGACTGCCTCAGGCCCCATGAGTTCAGGACACAGAGGGTTGGTCCCAGGACCCATGCAATCCAGGTAAAAGTGCCTTTCAGGCACCAGAAACTTGAGTGGAGAGGGCCCCAGGAGCTGTGCATTTTGGTCTGGTGAGGATCTCAGGACCCACAAGTTTGGGGAAGCATCTACCCCAGGTGCCAGGAGTTCAGGGTAATCACCCCCCAGGATCTGTGAACTCTCCTTGCAGCTGCTCTGGGAACTGCAAGATTGCCAGTGCCTGCTAGGGCCCTGGCTGAAGCGGGACTGGAGTCTGGGCATGCCATTACAAAAGCTCCCGGGTCTCAACCCAGGAAAGCCGAAAGGTGGTATTCACAAGAAGCACTGGTGGTAAAGGGCTCCAATTCCTCCACATGACAAGAATACTGGGAGGATTCCTGGGAATCTGAATTCTAGCTGAGAACTCCAAAAGCCAGGTCCTCCAGCAGCCTCACCCTGGAAGTGCCAACATCTGGGAACCTAACCTGATCATCAACCCACACTGTCTGTTTTGACCTCCTCTGTGGAAATAACCCATCTTCTCAACTTTCCATTAAAATGTAGTTTTTTTTTGTTGTTGTTGTTGTTTTGCCTACTTTGTTTTGTCTGTTTTTCAGTTCTTGTTTCTTTTGCTTGGCTCATTTTGCTGCGGTTTGCTTTTGTTTTTATTTGAGTTCTTGCAGACCAGCACATTTTGTTTTTGTGCTGTGTAGCCTCCGAGTGGTGAGCTTCTCTGCTACCCTCTTCTTTGTTTTCTTCCAGCAACAGTTAAATGTTATTTCTCTCTCTCACACACCCTCCCATAAAGTCATTATCTCAGTCTCTTCCTCTTTCATTTTTCTTTTATTAGACTTACATCACCTTCACTCTCTTGCTGCTCTCACTCCAAATTTACAAGTTCCTCACTACCTTCCCATCACATCTCCTTTTCCTTCAAGTGTATTTATCCTTACCTAGTGAGGTACTGGAAATCTGAAGTGAATGTCAAACTTAAAAATGGTTCATTGCTTTTAAACCAGGTAAAGTCTGACAGTTATTTTCTGGCAGAAGAGAGTTGCTAATCCTTCTACTCTCATAGGTGGTAATTAACATTGTAACAGTTATAGAAGGAAAAAAGTAACTAGTTCAATGCTGTCTATTGTGTGCATTGGCTGTACATATTGATTCTTTCCCCATATCTCAAGAGGTATTGGAATTTGTAAAGGTCAATAATTTACAGGTCAGGGAGCCAGGTGCTGAATTGTACTATACAAATTGTACCCCTGCCCAAATAAGTGAGGAGATAAAAACCCCACAATCCACAAAGTCCCAAAGTGAAATAACCAGTGAGAGACCTCAAGTGCCACTCCCTGACACTGAAAATGAGGAAAAAGGGAAACAGTTCCCCTTCTCACACCCACAATGCCACAAACAAGAACTCCTTGGATAGGGACCTGGATGAAAACTTAGAAGAAAGTAACCATGACATGATTACTAAAATGATCAAAGAATTAAAAGATTTAAGGGGGAAATAAGAGAGCCATTACAGGAGCTTAAACATCATTTTAATAAAGAACTAGAGGCAATGAAAAAAGATGTAGTAGAGCTCTTATAACTGAAAAGCATGGTCAATCAAATTAAAAGTTTAATGGAAGATGTTAATATCAGAGTAAGCTCAGTAGAAAATAGAACTTCAGCTCTAAAAGAAAGAACATTGGTCAACAAAGACAAGCTGAGTAATCTTGAATGCACAGAGAATAGACAAGAAAAAAAAACTTAATGATCATGATCAGAATTTCCAGAAACATGCAATGAAATTCAAAGAAATATCTGAGAATTATTGGGATGGAGAAAACATAGAACAACAAATTAATGGCATAAAGAACCTTCCCAACCAGATAATCAAAGAAATTTCCCCCCATATCAGAATAGAACCAGATATTCATATTTAAGAGGCCTATAGGACACAAAATAGACCTAATAAAATGGGAAACTCATCAAGACACATCATATTCAAAAAGAATAACAGAAAAAACAAAGAAAGAATATTAAAAGCCATAAGAAAAAAACACCAAGTCACATTCAGAGGCAAACCAATAAGTATCGCTGTGGATTTCTCAAATCTGACCATAAAGGTGAGAAGAATGTGGAATGAAATTTTTCAAATACTGAAAGAAAATAATTGTTCAAAAATAATATACCAAACAAAGCTCAGTTTCAAATTTGTTGGGGAAATAAAAAACTTTCCATAAAAAGAAAAAAACAGCAACACCAAACCAACTCTACAGAGAATACTCAAAGACAAAGTTCAAACAAAGGAACAAGCAAACAATTCCCAAAGCCCACAATCACAGAAATGTCAATAAAGCTATAATTCACTAAAAGTTAGCCAAGATGGCACAAAATACATCAAAGATCACAATGAAGAGAACCAAAATCACATATCTATTCTGACGTTGAATATGAATAGATACAATGACCCAGTCAAAAGGCATGGATTAGCAGACTGCATCAAAAAACAAAATCAAACAATATGCTTCTTATAGGAGACTCATCTCACACGAAAGACAGCCACAGATTGAAGGTAAAAGGTTGGGAAAAAACCTACCACGTTTATGGCCCCCCAAAAAAGTAAGCCAGTATTGCAATACTCATATCCAATAAAGTAGTTTTTGGCCAAAAATTTGTCAGAAAAGACAAAAAAGGGCACTACATCTCAGTTAAGGGAATGCTACATCAAGGAGATGTAATATAGTTAACATTTATGCACCAAACTTCTACACTCTCAAATATATTGAAAAATTACTCAATGATATTAAATCACTTATAGATCTCAGCACAATACTGGGCTATTTTAATACACATTTACATAGATAGTCAAAACAAAAAATCAACAAGGAAGTTTCCAGCCTAAACAATTCTATAAATCAAATGGACATAACACACATCTATAGAATATTCCATCCTAAATCAGCTTCTTTTCAGCAGCTCATGGATCCTTTTCCAAAATAGAACATATCTTAGTCCACAAAGGTAATCTTAGCAAATACAAAAAAAGTTGATATAATCCCACATATCCTATAAGACCACAACAGTATGATTCTAGCAATTAACAGCAAGAAAAATAATAGAAAATACATAAATGCATGGACATTGAATAATACCCTCTTAAATGAAGAATGGACCAAAGAGGAAATGAGAATAGAAATCAAGAATTTCTTGGAAATAAATGAATATCATGATCTCTGGGACAGAATGAAAGCATTTTTAAGATTTATAGCACTTAGTGCCTTCATCAAAAATCAGGAGAGAGCCCAAATAAATAAACTTATGCTACATCTCAAACTTTACAAAAAGAACAATCCAATCCAAAATCCAGTAGAAGACAGGAAATATTAAAGATCAAAGTCTAAATCAATAAAAGTGAGAACAAAGAATCAACAAAACGAAAAGTTGGTTCTTCAAAAAATAAAATCAATAAATAAAATTGACAAACCTATAGCCAACCTCACCAAAAGAAATAAGGAAATGAAGAAAATCAACAAAATCGAAACAAAAATTGGGGACATCACCACTGACTCATCTGAAATCCAGAGGATTATCAGAAATCATTTTACAAAATTATACTCCTCCAAGTTGGAGAATCTGGAGGACATGGACATATGCCTAGCCTAATATGATATTTCCAAACTGATGCAGGAAGCTTTTGAACAGCTCAACAGACCAACATCAGGTAATGGAATTGAAACGGTAATAAAAGGCTTTCCAGAAAAGAAAAGCCCAGTTTTCTCAGCTGAGTTCTACCAGACCTTTACCAAAGAAAAATCACCTCTCCTTAGTAAGCTATTACTTGAAATTGAAATAGATGGAAACCTCCTAAATACTTTTTATGAAGCAACCATAACCCTGACACCAAAACCCAACAAAGACACATCAAGAAAAGAAAACTACAGACCAATATCATTGATGAACAAAGACACAAAAATTCTTTAAAAAATCCTAGCAAACTGGGACTGGAATTGTGGCTCAGTGGTTAAGGCACTTACTTGGCATGTGCAAGAACCTGGGTTTTAACCCCAGCACCATATACACAATTAAGTGTTGGAGCAAAGAAAACCAGATTAAAAACTAAATAAAATGGATCCCCCCCCCTCTCTCACTCACTGTCCCTCTCTCTCTCAAAGGAAAAAAAATCCCAGCATACTACATCCATAAATACAACAAAAGAACAAAAAGATAATATATCACAATGAAGTGGGCTTCATTCCAGGAACTGTTTCAACATATGCAAATCAATAAATGTAATTTATCAGTTAAACTGAATTAAAGACAAAAGCAATATGATAATCTCAATTGATGCAGAAAAGGACTTTGACACAATCCAACACCCATTCATGCTGAAAACTCTTGAGAAAATAGCAATCAAAGAAACTTGCCTTAATTTTGTCAAGGCCATTTATGACAAACCCACAACCAACATTATACTTAATGGAGAAAAATCATAAGTATTCCCACTAAACTCAGGAAGAAAACAAGGCTGTCTACTCTCACCACTCTTATTCAATTTAGTCCTGGAAACCCTAGCCAACAGACAACGGAAGCACATCAAAGGGATTTGAAAAGGCAAAGAGGAAGTTAAACTGTATCTATTTGCTGATGATATGATCCTATACCTAGAAGACCTAAAAAAACACTACCAGAAGACTTTTAGAGCTTACATATGAATTCAGAAAAGTGGTAGGATACAAGATCAACACCCATAAATAAATAGATTTCCTATACTCCAACAGCAATTCCCGTTCATTCATCCCGTTCACAATAACCTCAAAACGAATAAAAGATTTGGGAATTAATGTAATAAAGGAAGTAAAAGACCTCTATAACAAAAAGTATCAAATATTGAAGAAAGAAGTTGAAGAAGACTTGAGAAGATGGAAAGACATCCCATGCTCTTGGTTAATCAGAATCAATATAGTTAAGATGGCCATTCTGCTGAAAGCACTGAACAGATTCAACACAATCCTTATCAAGATACCAATGTCATTCTTCACAGGTACAGAAAAATTAATTTGCAAATTCATTTGGAACAATAAGAAACCCAGAATAGCTAAAGCACTGCTAAGAAAAAAAAGTGATAGGAGGGATCACAATACTGTAGTAACAAAAACAGCATGGTACATTGGTATTATAATAGGCAGGAAGACCAACGGAATAGAATAGAAGGCACTGAGACTAACCCACAAGTCTTCAACCATCTGATATTCGACAAAGGGGGCAAAAATACAGCTTGGAGGAAAGACAGCATGTTCAACAAATGGTGCTGGACAAACTGGATAGCCATAGGCAAACAGTTGAAATTAGATTCTTATCTTTCATCCTGCACAAAATCAAATTGAATTGGATCAAAGAACTAGGAATTTAACCAGCAACCATACAATTATTGGAAGACAAAATAGGATCAGTACTCTGCCATATTAGTGTAGGCATCTTCTTCCTTAACAAGAGTCCCATAGCACAAGAATTAAAATCAAGAATTAATGAGTAGTATGCCATTAAACTGAAAAGCTTCTACACAGCTAAGGAATTAGTCAAGAGTGTCAAGAGAGAACCTACAAAATGGGAGAAAATTATGTCCTGCTACCTCTCTGACAGGGGGATAATATCCAGAATATACAAAGAATTAAAAAAACTTAACACCAAAAACACAAACACTCCTATCAATAAATGGGCTATGGAAGTAAACAGAAACTTCTCAACAGAGGAAGTTCAAAAAGCCAAAAGATATATGAAGAAATCTTCTATATCACTAGCAATCAGAGAAATGCAAATCAAAACTGCATGGAGATTCCACCTCACTCCAATCAAGAATGGAGAAAATGAAGAAATATGAATCATAGATGCTGGAGGGGTTGTGGGGAGAACTCTAAAATACTTCTGATGAGACTGCAAACTTCCCATTCCTGGGTATTTTCCCAAAGAGCTAGAATAGGTTTACTACAGAAATACAGCTACATCAATGTTTATAGAGGCTCAATTTACAATAACAAAATTATGGAAATAGCCTAGATGCCCTTCATTGGATGAATGGATCTGAAGTATGTGGTATACAGCAGAATTCTACTTAGCTATTAGAAAGAACAATATCATGGCTTTTTCAGGTAAGTGGATGGAAATGGAAAAAATCAAACCCAGAGACTTAAGGGTCAAATGTTTTCGTCTCATATGTGGAAGCTATAATAAAAACATAATATAGGATGAAAGTTTGTCAAGTTTATTTAATAGACCCACCAAATCATATAACATATAATCTATGAGGTAACATATAATCTATGTTATATGTTACATATATGAAGTAACATATAATCTATGGGGACTACAGCTATGAAGGGGGCTGGAGGGGAAAGGGGGGGAGAAAAGGGTGGGAAAATGGGGATGTTCAATAGTGTAGAGTACAGTTGACTCCCATGAGAACCCCAAATGCACCCAGGGAGATGTATAAATCTAGTAATTTCTATGTTTAAATTACATATACATGGTCATTTATATCTGTAATTTGGGGGAACTACAGAGGAGTCACAAGATTAGGAAATGGAGTAAGTGGGGAGATCCTGGACAATGATTGGGTTTAAGCAACTCTGATGATACATATGCATGCATTTATGTGAACCAATGAATCCTTTCATATATAAGATAATGCTGAACCAATAAAAAAAGAATAGGAACTTATTTGTGGCATATTCCATTAATCCTCAGTATAAAGGAGACTATGTCTTCCTTTCTACCATCCATTCATAATAAAGAGCTAATCTTAATAAATATTATTTGAACTATTTTTTGTAATCAGATAATTGGCCCCCACACATATGCACACAAATAAAATATGAAAGATTTGAAAACACTGTTTAAAGATCAGCTTCTGAATTTTTACTTGAACTCATCATGATATTAGCAAGGAATAAAGGTGAATGCCTCTTTATTAGAACCAGGAAAATTTTTTGGTCAATGAAAAGTCAGTTCAGAACTTGTCTGTAGCCAGTTCCTGGAACATCTAGAATATTGGACTTCACTTGAACTTCCTTGAGGATAGTTCTCATGAATTTTGCATATTTTTGGTCTTTATAAAAATTTAATTCAATAAACAGGTAATTTGGTAATTTGTGAACTGAATCATTACTCAAAATAACTGAATTTAAGCAATATGGCACTCATTAGTTTTTAGTGAATATGAACCTAAATTTTTCTGATTCTGTTATCTTCAGTTAAAATGGTATAAGAGGTGAGTGATCAAACTAGATTAACTGTAAGGCTTCTTACATGTCAATGTTTTTAGTTTTCACTTAAATTTGTCTTTATGGAAACAACAAAGGTGTATATGCCCAGAGAAATGGCAACAGAAATAAGGGATAGAAAGCACATGGCATGTTTGGAAGACAGTCAAACAATTTAACTATTCTGAAGGATTATGTTGGAATTAGCAGAAAATATACCCTGGAAGGCAGGTTGTGGCTGAAATATAAAGTATTTTCAATGAGGGGCTAAAGAATCCATATTTCATTCTACAGATACTAGAGAAGTATTGCAGAGATTCACGTTAAGGTGAGCGTATCAGTGGTTTTAAAAGGAATGATCTTGGGCTAGCCATTAGGGTTGAATTAAAGGAGAATGAGTCTGGAGGAAGAAAAATCAATAGAGGGGATGTTTTCTAAAATAGGTGTGAGCTAATGATAGCTTTAGCAAGGTGATGTCAGTAAGATTCATAGACTAAAAAAAGCATTTGGAAAAAAGAATTACTCAAACTGGCTATGATATATAGGGCTGATGAGGAGAGTCAAAGACAGCTCCAATTTTATGTTGGGAGAACTATCTTTCTAGTTAGGTTCAAATGGAAAGCATTAAGAGATTGGAAGTTTTTAATTCAAAGTACAAATAGATATAAGAGAGAAAATATGCTGGGTGAAGTGAAAAAATACAGGCCTAGGTGAAAGATCAGGGATATATCCATTTTAATTTTAAATAAAATGTCACTGAAAAAATATTAAGGTTCAAAGTTGGATAACACATTTGAAAAACTAAAGGAACATAGTCATTCATTTTACTCAACATGTTTTTAATTATTCTCAGACATTATTTATATTCTGAATTTAACAATGTCTCTTTTATGTATGTGCTTTGCTAGAACACTGTAAGCAATGTCTTCTGATTTGACAGAACTTAGCTCCCTTTTTATCTAGGAAACTTTAATCATGAAACAAAGAGTTTCATGGTTGCAGTAATCACAATTTGAAAGGGAGGAATTAGGAGCAGCTATCCTAAAAGCTACCTGAGTTGACATAACAAGTTAATCGTTTAATCTATCAAGTCAAACTGAATGTTTATTATCAAAAAGAAATTTTTTAACATTTAAGGAAGTGTATACTTGAAACTGAACTAACTGATAAAAGTACTTGTTTGATTTGATATGGAGAAGGCAGGGGTGAATCAATAATAAATAAACATCACTTAAGCAATGTTTGTTTTCAAAGTATCTATTGTAGATTTCTTTTGTTTTGTTTCGATTGGATCTGTTTTGTGGTTATGGGGACCAAATCCAGGGCCATGTGCATGCTACACAAGTATTCTATCACTGAGCTATATCTCAGTACGACTGTCTTAGATTATATACACACACACGCACCTGCACACACACACACGCACACACAGAGAAGTTTCTGTGCTTCTATAATGCTGCTGCTTACTTGATTGTGGTCCCTTGAAATATCTAAGGGACTATAATTGAAGTAGTTTTACACCTTAAGTTCTATCATCATGAAAATATCATTTAAGCATACGATGCTTCATTTCTTTATGCCATGCATACTTCTCAATTGCCTCCTATTTGCTACATAATTTTAACAAGACAGTGTAAAAATAAATAGATAAACTGACATAAAATTGAATAATTGTGAAAGAGTCTATGAAGGAATAAATCATGAAATCATCATATTGAAAAAATTTATCAAAGGAGAGATTTCCTTTTGGGGCATGAATAAGAAAGACCCAACTAGAACACTCTCCTGTGGATGACAACTGTAGACTCAACAAAATATGGGAAGTCCTCATGTTGCATAATACCATGTTAACTAAGACAAGTGCATCTTGAAACCATGTCACTTTCCATAGTTCCACATTATCAGGGAGGAGAGAGTTACAAAATTCACAGGCTTCAGTTAACACAGTATTGTGAACAGCATGGACTGCCTCTGTAACAACAGTCATCTGAAAGCTCTGAAGTGAACAAAAGCTTCCAAAAAGATGATATTGGAGGAGATCAATACTTGAAAAAATTCTAGTAACTGAGAATTCTATCCTTTCTTACAGCTCCTAGCCTAAAAGAATGCTGCAGTAGACATCATGCACAAAATGGATGTAATTCCTATAGAAAATTTGTAGAAACAAAGGACAAAGTTCAAGGACACCGTAAATTCTGGAAAGTGAAGGAATAATCCCCCAAAAGTAGAAACAAATAAAAACACTGTGAAATTTCGTATATGAAGTGTTCAGAATCTGAAATCATCCGTATGTGAGGCAGACCACTGAAATCACCTAAGGAAGATAGAACCAGACTGAAATTGGAACTGCTGTAAAACAGAAAGCATTTGTAGTTCAACCAATTATATTTCCTGCTTTATTTTAGAAATGAAAAAAAATACTCTTTGGAAAAAAATTTCAAAATAAGTTCTTCTCAACATTACATACACAGTGTCCAGATAAAATTCAAAATTACTCAAAATATAAAGAACAATGAATGCGTGTCCCATTCTAGAAAGAAAAGACACGGAGACCAACTCCAAGATGCTCTAAGCATTGGGATTGGTAGATGAAAATTTTTAGCTATTATAAATACACTCAATGACATAAAGAGAGAAATATCTCACAGTGAATAAAGGATAGAAAAATCTCAGTAAAAAAGTGAAAATATTAAGAATATCAAAATTAAATTCTAGACATTAAAAATAAAATACATGAAATCAAAATTAAGAGATGGACTTAACAGCAAAATGAGAAGACAAAGAAATAAGACAACAACTTGAAGATATGTTATATAAAGGATGCAATCTCAAGAGTAAATTGAGGGGCTGGAACAGTGCCTCAGTGGTTATGGTGCTTGCCTGGCATGTACTAGGACATAGATTCTAACCCTAGCACCACATAAATATCAAAGTGTCAGAGCAATAAAAGGCAATAAAATAAAATTGATTCTCTCTCTCTCTCTCTTAAAAAAAGAAGAAACTGAAAATACAAAAAGATCCTCAGGTTCCTGTTGGCAACAGCAACTGGTTTAACACAAATGAAATTAAAATGTAAGAGGACAGCGTGCTCTCAGTATCTTCCCTTCCTGCGTCCAAGGAACCTTCTGCATTTCCACAGACCACGCATGATGAAAACTCCCCACAGACCATGCATGACACTAAAGCCCCACAAAGCATCCAATCTCCTTATAAAATGATGCCCATCTTGGATGCAGCTGCTCCCTTAAAATTCCAGGGTTCATTGGCAACAGCCATAGGGATGTGGCCTGGGTGAGATGGTATGGGGTGGACTTCCACCAGCCATTTTCATGAAACCATAAATACAGCATGGGAAAAGTGTTGGTGCTTCATCCTATGCAGTCTATCTATGCAAAACAGAAACCTGAGTCTAGAAAACTAGACATGGAAGAGTCCAGAAAATTAATATTCAGGAATGTGCATCCCTGGAGGTGAGAATTTCCACTGATGGACACTGGGGAGTTGGCTTGTAGGATGAGCCCAGCGTGGAATGCGGCTCTCCATGCTCGTTTCGGCAAGGGCAGGGGCATTGGAATTAAAGTTTTAAAAAGAAAAAAAAAAAGTAAGAGGAAAGGAGTAAGCAAATGGAGCAAAAATAACACATGAATGCATAAAGGTTAAATATGTCTAAAAATTTGTGATACGTATATATACATATTTAAGATTTTCAGAAAACCCAAACAGGAAAAAAATGAAAACAGCAGCAAAAAAAAGAAACTTCATCAATATAGGGTAGCTAAGCTGGCAAAAAACAAAAATCGAGAATGAATCTTGAAGGCAATTAATTAAATGCAAAAAAATTACGAATAGGAGATTCTAATTCCACACCAGAAATTAAAGAGGGCCAAAGACAAAGAGCAATATATTTAAATTATTGGACAGAAGAGAAGAAAAGACAAAATTCTGTCAACCTGTCAACTGATTGCCTGGCAACAACACAGTATCATGGAAGAATTAAGGAAGTAACAAAACTAAACCATTTCGTTAGTTCCTAGAGGTGACTCACTCTTTCTCTCTCGAGAGTGCTTTCTGCTTGAGCCTTACTCTGCTTTTACTTTACTTTCATCTCTCTTTCACTTACAATAAAATTCTCTTGCATGACTTCTGGTGTCTGACTTTAAATTTTCTTTTACTGGAACACAAGAACCAAGGTTTGGAGTTTCTGCTCCCTGCTTGCCTCTGACATATTACTTGGTGCCATGACTCAGATCTCTATAAAAAATAATAAATAAATTTCTTTAGGTAAAAGGAAATGATATGAGACAGAAACTCAGATATTCAAAAGGAATAAAGAGCCTTAAATTTTTTGAATACCTAAGTAAGCAGAAGTATTTCTTTAAAATATATATTGTTTAAAGAAAAAAAGTAACTTTGTCATATGGAACTTATAGAAAAGAAATATAAGCTACATCCTAAAGGTTAAGTTGGGAGATAAACTGAACAATAAGTACACAATGTTTCTGGATATCACACACAGTGGCATATTTTTAATTCTGAATAGACTGAAAAAGTATGAGAGTGTGCACTGTAAAAATCCCTAGAACAATCAATACAAAATAATTCAGAGTTTTAGCTCAAAGTCAATATATTTAAATTTCTAAAAATATCCCATATCTCACAACAAAGTAGGAAAAAGAAGACCATAGAAAATGAGATGAAATTAATTAACAAAATGGTAGGCTTCAATATAACCATATTAGTAATTACCATATTAAATGTTATTGAGTCTATTATTCCACTTAAAAGATAGTGATTGTCATAAAACATCAAACAGCAAGACCCAAAAATGTGTCGAGCTGTTTTCTTGAGAAGATGAACCAAAGGGACTTTCTTAACGAAATCGATCAAGAAATAAGAGGGAAAACAAAACAGGACAGAAATCAAATGGGAGAAAGAAAAAAAAGACTAAGAAATTCATTTTGTAGTGACAAAGGGGTCAATCTATAAAAGGGTATAACAATCTTTAATTATCTATGCACCTAATTTTTAAAACTTCAAAACACATGAGTCAAAAACTAGTAGAAATAAAGAGCTACACAAATCCACTATTTTGACAGGTGACTTTTAACATGGTCCCCCAAGATCCCATACCTTGAGTGTAGATCACACCTAGTGATTTGTTTGTGATGCATAGAACATGGTAAAAGTGATGGGAGGTCACTTTGTGAATAGCTTACAAAATTTGCCAGCACTCTCTCTGGCAGACACTGTCTCAAAGCTACTGCCATGTCTTAAGAACCACTAAGGAGCGCTTAAATCTGAAGGAGCTAAGCCTCTGAACAGCAGTTCTTAAAAATGAATACCTCAGTCCAATAACCCAAGATACTAAGTCCTTCCATAACGGCATTTGTGAACTAAGAAGCAGATCCTTCCTTATCAAGCCTTAAGAAGAAGGCAGATTGTGAGAGATGTAGAGCCAGAGGTATCAGCTAAGCCATGTGCAGAACTGTGAGCCTAGAAATGATGAGATAATAAATAGGTGTTTGAAGCCACTAAGTTTTGGGTAGTTAGAGCTATGAGGAAACAGATAATTAGCGCAATCATTATGTTTGGAAGTTTCAATACCTACGTCTCAGCTATCAATAGTTGATAATACATGGAAAATCAGAATGTAGAAAAGTCTAAAAATTTATCAGCCCACTTGACCTAAAGCACATTTATAGAATACTTCCTTAAATAACAGAAAAAATGCATTATTTTCAAGTGAATATGGACTATTTATTAAGATGGATCATATTCAGGGTCCTAAAACAATGCTTAATTCATTTAACAGGTTAAAATCATTTGATATATGCTCTATGTCCACAAAGGAATTAAATGAGGAATCAATAATGGAATAATGTCTAGCTACAAGCAATATATGGAAACACTTTCAAGTAAATTGGATAAAAAATATATAATTGGGGAAATCTGAATTGAATATGAGCAAAAAAGCAACATCTCAAAATACATGGGATGCAGCTAAAACAGCGCTCAGAGAAAAATTATCACATTAAACACTAATGTTAGAAAAGAAGAAAGATTTCAAATTAACTTTTTACGTTCCCACCACAAGAAACTAGAAAAAGAAAAATAAACCAGAAAAAAGGAATACAGAAAGAAATCAACTAAAAAAAACCCAAGAAGATTGATAAAATGGAAAGGTGGTGTTTTGAATTGATAAATAAAATCAACAATTTTTATCAGATTTCTCAAGTGTTCACTAAGGAAAAATGAAATTATAGATCGAATAAAAGCTGATCAAGTATTTACCCCAAAGATGAAAATATGAAAATTCAGAATCTCAAAAGTACTCGAACAAATATATTTGCAGCAGCTTTACTGATGTTTCAAACACTGTAAACAACCGTAATGTCATTCTACAGGGGAATGGATAAACAAATTGTGATATATTTATACAAAGAACTAGAAGTCAGCAGAAAAAGAGAACTGACTATTGATACACATGACATTGATGGATCTCACAGACCTGATGCTGAGCTAAAAGAGACAGACATGTGCACACTGCTTGATTCTATTTATATAAAATCCTAGAACCCACAAAAAAGAATCTATTGTATAGATATTAAACAGTCAGGATCTTTTGGGGGAGGAGGTAGGCAAAGATCTCCTACAAAGAGGAACCGGGAATTTTCAGATCTTGATGATGTGTATCTTGATCAATGTGGGTTACGTGTGTCAAAATTGTCAGACTGTGCACCTAAGATCAGAAAGATGGACTGTAAAGGGGAGGTTGGGTGGGAAGAAAAAAGGACTATGCAGGGATTACAGAGAAAAAGAAAGAAGAAAGGAGGAAGGAACTAGAAAAGGAAGGAAGGGAGAGAGGGAAAAAGATAGCCAGGATCTTGGGTATAGACAGAATAGTTACATAACAAGACTGACCTACTGGAAAAACCAAAAGTGAACACTAAGATGAGAAGCAGCAGCCTCCAGAGAAGAGACTGGATCCTGCAGGAATGAACAGTCCTTTAAGTCATTTACACTCTCTATGCACCGTGATTGTGTTGGTGTGTGCAATTCTATTTTCTAAACAATCACGCTGCAGTGAGAGACACGTTTTGAGAACACAGAGAGCATTATGGTATTCTTCTTTATGTACTCCCATTACCTAATTTAAAACTAAAATTTTATTAACCATACCCTGAAATATGGGTACAATATCTAAGTGTCAAAATAATATGAGTGGATTGGGAAGGATGGGCATGTGGAAGGGTTTGGCCATGGACTCTAAAAGGGCATTATTATTATATATTTGAATTTTCAGTACAAGCAGGTTAAAGAAAACCATAGTAACCATAAAGTAAGTATGCCAAAAAAGAGAGGTTTTCACTTACTTTTCAGGAATAATTACCTTGAAAATAAAAAAAAAATAGCTTTTAAGAATTGCAGCACTACTACTGCCAGTGTTAACAGGCTGTGCATAGTACACCTACAGGGTCCTGCTGTTCTGGCTGGACTGCAGAGGGCTGCTCCTGCTTGTCTCATCTCCGGATGGTTTCATAGTTTAAAGGTGCCCCAGGGGCAGTGGTTATAAAAGTGAAGTGGAGAAGTCAAATCCTTTCTTCCTGCACAGGAAGAAGCATCCCAAATAACAGGAGAAAGGACTGGAAATATTACTGGGACAGGTGGGGGAAG
Source organism: Aplodontia rufa (assembly GCA_004027875.1). Lineage (NCBI taxonomy): Eukaryota > Metazoa > Chordata > Mammalia > Rodentia > Aplodontiidae > Aplodontia > Aplodontia rufa. The sequence continues at coordinate 47,266 of PVKS010006106.1, forward strand.
GAAACAATGAACAGGTCTCAGTGTATTTTTGTTTTCTCTTCAGAATGAGAGATAGTTATATTTGGGATTTTTATTTTAGTACTGAAAACTAAGGTGATACATTTCAGTTTCTTGAAGACAATTGATAGCAGCTCTTCTATATGACTTACTGTTAAAATAATATGTTTAATATATCAATAAATAGTTTCAGTTGTAGAAATATTTATTCTTTGAACGAATATAAGCCATTTTGCAATATGATATGCATGTAATTAGGAGATCATTTTAAATTTTTAGAGTATCCAAAATGTAACACTGAGAAAAATATACCAGAGAAAATTATTTCTACTTAAATTCCTCCAGATTCATGTTTAGAAGTTTTTAAGAGGAAGAATGAAAATTATATTACCCAAATGAAAGAGACTACAGTAGAACTTTAAGAAGAGATCATAGTTACTAATTATTTGAAAACAAGCTGATTTTGATTTATTATTTATTTACAGATACAGAATGAAGGAATCTATCAGCCTTGTTTTGTTTTTTTTAAGAGAGAGGGACAGTGACAGAGAGAGAGAGAGACAAACTTTTTTTATTTAGTTTTCATGTGGCTTTTCTTGCTCCAAGATTTCGCTGTGCTGGGGTTTGAACTCGCATACTCATGCATGCTGAGCAAGCACTGTAACAGCCTAGCAACCACTCCAGCCCTTCAACCTTGTTATTCTTATAAACAATTCTTATGCTCTAATATATATATATATATATATATATATATATATATATTTCAAAATTCAGAAATTCACAGAGATTAATAATAAATAAAAAGATAAGGCTCTTCATTGGGGCAATGTCCTGTCAAAATAGTGATGATTTCACTTAATCGACAATGCAGTCAGACTTTATAGAATAACTACTAGGTGCTGTGAAATACATAAGAGGAGTATGGGAGTCCGTAATCTTGATGTCTAACAGGCATGAATCAGTTAAAATACCAATATAATATGTTAAGTGAATAGGTTTCAGGAGTGTCCCCAAGAGGGAGTCTTTCAGATGAGTTCAAGGAGAATGGATAACACTGGGCCAAAGAAAGCACTTTGAATGATGGTCAGAAAAGAATAGGGTATTTAGTGTGGACTCCCTTATTTATGCACTGAATATGTTCCTCTTAAAGTAGTCTCTCTACTTCTATCAAGTGTTTTTGTTTTTATGGAATAAAAACCAAAAGTTCTTCATATATCTCATATTTCCTCTAATGTAAATTATAAACTCTTTTTTAGCACTTGGAGTCCTTTCCTTTAATTATCTAAGACACAAATATAGATAAGGGAAGTTACAATTTCGTTGTTACTATTAGACTGAAGAATCCTCATCACAAGAATAGACTGTCTGGCTAATATGATATAAACTACTTAAATCAATATCCTCACATGTACATAATTCTGTCATCCAAATTCTGCTTGTATGCACCCCAATAGCAGAAATAGGCCATGTGGTGTATCTTTTAAGGTAAAACATAAAAATAGAGTCTGCCAAAGGTACTCACTAGCTTAAAAGAATTATTTTTGTTCACTACATAGAGTTTGAGGTAAAAATGTTTTAATTTTTCTTGCTATGAAGCATTTTCCAAGCTCCCCCTATATGAAATAAATGTTTGATTTTCTAGGTAGGAGAAACAAGAGTGCTATCATCATGGACCTGTTCTTGAGGGCCATAGGATATTTTTTGAAATATCAACAAAAAACAAGTAATAGCAGTCTCAAAATCAGGATATTTTCAAGTAGATTTAGAAAACAGCACAGGTAGTGATGAACATAAATGAAGATTTAAGCATAAACGAAGGCTTTGAGTTACTATAATCATAAAAAATTTCGGCTATTCCTGTTTTTTCAGACTAGTGATTGACATCAAAAAGGGAGGGTTTGGGAACTTAGCTCAGTGGTAGAGCACATGCCTCGCATGCCTGAGGCCAGGAACAAAAAGAAGAGAAAAGAACAAGACAAGGATACATGGAATCTGTGGCTCATATTAGCATTTTGATTACCAAAGAAAATTTACATGTGAGTAGATACATTATCACCTCATATAAATATACTTTGAATTACCTCCAAGACATATTCCCTAAAAGGCAAAATACCCTACTTTCAACAATAAATTCAAATGTGGATCTACTCACATATTTAATATACATTTTTAAAGATTACAGTTTGGTTCATTTAGTTTCATCCCCCTCCATTTTATTCTTTCAACTAGTTTTTGTAAAATACAAAGCTTCTAAGCATAAAATAAATTGCATAGTATTTACTGTAAGAATTAACTTTCAAATTAAAATGTGTGCTTGTTAACACAGTTCCTGGCAGACTACAGAGATTTGAGCTGTGTCTACATGATATGTGAAGGATCATTTCAGTGGGGAAAAAATAAGTTAGGCAGGCTGGTTTCACATAAAATTATTTTGACTAAGATTTTTCACATTATACTCATTTGGTGTATTATTAAAAACATTAGGGATTTTTTTTTAATTACTGAAAAATTTGACACTTCCCTGAGACAAGTGGACAGCTATTCAGTGAACTAACCTGCAATAAAGATTAGGGGTTTTTATTTTGTTCTTAATAACACGAATGAGTCATCCCCAATGATCAAAATTATTTGCCTTTGATATTCCTGATTTTCTCTGTTATTCCTGATTACATGTTCCAAGATGTTCTAAATTCCTATACACACACACATACACACACAGAATTCAACACAAAAGTAATTAAAAATAGGGTTAAAAACAGATTTAGCATCTAGGGGGTAATTCTGGTTTAAGAATATATGCATATCATATTGCTACTTTATATGCATTTATGATTGTACAGTAACTCAACTCCTTAATAAAAAATTTAAAAACAAAACAGTTTTAGCAGCAAAGTGAGTAGTTTGTAAGCACCTTCTGAAAAGCTATATTTGTTCACTGACTTTTTCTCTCTGTCTTCACTGTGACTGTGCATTAAGGTTTCATTTAAAATATCTGTGTTTTGTTTATGGTTCACCAAGAAAATAAATTCTCCCAGGAGTAAAAGATGTGCTGGTGTAATGCCATTGAGAGATGTGAACCACCATAATAAGTATTTAATAAATTTCCATTAAAAAGTAGAATCAGCTTTTAAAATGGCAACAGATTTATTCATTCTAGCACCAGGAAACAAAATACACTTGATCGCATGTAACACCCATTGTTACACTAGGTTCTCCCTTTCGGTCAAGGAGAACACGGAAAATGCAAGCAACATTTGTCTTGAGGACGTTAGTCAGACAGGAAGATCAAGGAAGAGACACTGTGGCTGAGCACATTAACAGAAACCACAGTAACAGCTGAGCTAAGAGGCACTGCACTTGTGCACAAAGTGTCAGTCAAAGGGGGCAGAACAAAGGTGTGACATAAGGAAGACTTGGTACCATCACTATTTTGCTTTCCATGGTTTCAGCTACCTGTAGTCAACCATGGTCCAAAATTTTTAAATATAAAAACTCCACAAGTAAATGATTCATAAGTTTTAAATTATACAACTGCCGAGAAGCAAAGAAAATCTTGCATCTTCCAGCTCTGTCCTGCTCAGGGTGTGAATAATCCTTTGTCCAGGTATATCCATCCTCACTAGCCCTCTCAGTTATCTGATCAATTGATGCTGAGGTATTGCAGTGTTTAGGTTGAAGTATCCTTTATTTTACTTTATAATGGCCCCAAAGTGCAAGAGCTTGGATGTTGGCAATTCAGATATGTCAAAGAGAAGTCATAAAGTGCTCCCTGAAGTGAAAAGGGTTAAGTCCATCAGAGGCATGTGCATATAGGAAAAAGCATAGTACATATACAGAGAGCTAAGTACTAACCGCAGTTTCAGGTATCCACCAAGATCATGTGGTTTTGTAAAGTATTCTTCATGGACAAGGGGAGTCCACTGTACCTGTGCTCTCTTGGACTCGGCAATTACACCATGAAAGCTGACCAAACCATGCCTCAGTGCAGAACTTCTCAGACAAATGTACATCAACTTTTATAATTATGTATCTTGAAGTGATGTAAACTAAGTGAATTCCTTGATATTTATCAATACAAACATTCTTACATCCCCTCATATTTCACGAATGCTTAGGACACAATTACACATTTCAGTGAGGGTAGAACACAATGTTCTATGTGAGGCTGATGAGTTCCACAGTGGGGGTAACTTGAAAAGTGAGAGAGGAGCCAAGGGTTGCTGAATGTTTGAGAAGCTAGAGACGTCAGGGCTTATGTTGGAAGACAGGGACATTTTTTAAACGGAGGACAAAATTTATCTTCCTTCATAATAATTAAGCAGAAGCCACCTTGGACTCAAAATTTGATAGAACACACATAGAAGGGGGGAAAACAGCTGTGAATTCCCTAAGCCACAGTTCAGATGATTCATTTTCTTGATATATTGGACTGCTCATGTACTTTTAGTTTTTGAAATTTAGTTTCTTGCAGGAACCAGTTGCTTGTGCGGAACAGAACTGATGTATATTTTTTTGTTCTTCAAGCCAATCATCTCTCTCTTAAAGCAGGAGTCATAAGGGACCCTAATGATAAGATAACAATGTCTTTATTTCTCTTCAACTCTTTTTTCTAATTTTTTAAAGAAGGAGAGAGACAGTGAGAGACAGAGAAAGAGAAAGAGAGAATCAATCTTATTTAGTTCTTCAAGTGACTTTCATTGCTCTAACATTTCACTGTGTACATGGTGCTGAGGTTTGAACCCACATCCTCGCAAATGCCAGGCAAGCACCATGACCACTGAGCCTCTGCTCCAACCCCTCTTCAACTCTTTTGAATCCATCTTCTTTTTACTCTTATAATGTGAGTTTTGTAAATACTCCAAAATTATTTATTCCTTATGCTCCCAAGCCATTACCAATGTCTAGATAAGTATCATCTTTTTATTGGACATATGGCCCATATGCATTCATCTACTACCACATATTAAGACACAGGCACACAGAGAGTTTCACTATAACCTAGTAGACATTCTTATTTTACCAATGACCATTTTCATGTTAACTATACACTATTTTAAAAAATATAGAAGTTATAAGAACAAAACAGTAGACATCAGTAATTTCTTCTCCTTGATAAAGATAGCCAAAATTAGTATAAACCACAAATATTTATGCACAATGACATTTAAAATATTTTCCTAAATGAAGATATTCTGATATGATTTGCTAGTGATTGTTGAGCCAGTGACATTGTAAAGTATTTCTGAAACATGTTATAATCATCAACTCTAATCTCTTTAATTAAAATAAATTCTGACATGATTATGCAGATCAAAAATGATCTTGATATATTACTGTTCACTTTAGGCCTCTACCTCTTTTGCAGAAATCTCTCAGAGATAGTGCAGAGCCATTAGAGTCTGAAGCATGCTAAATCTTCTAGTTTAACTCCAATAGCCTCAGTAAAACCCTGTATTATAAATCACTGTTACAATCTATGCCCAGAAATCCATCTATTTATATTGTTCATGAGAAAGACTGGAGGAAGGTTTACTGAGCAACATGTTTAGGGGTGACTGATCAGAAAATATAAATATTTCCAAAACAATGAGAAAACTTTTCAGCACTTCTCCATTCAACACATAAAAAGTTAGGGAGAACTGTCATATTTAAACAGGAAACCCCCAAAGGTGCCTACTCCTAATAATAAGACTTATGGAATGCATTTTGAGAAGTCTGAAAGTGCTTTAAAAATATAAAATTTATTAGTATTATTTTGCTTTAAATAATGCAAGGCTAATTCTTTATTATCCACTTCACTGTATCTGTGCCTTTGGTTTCCCATTTATCTTCCTGAATTCCAGTACTAACTTCTGTTTTAATATGTACATATACATGGGACTGGAGCAGTGGCTCGGCATTTTACGGCGCTTGCCCGGCATGCGTGCGAAAGTACATGGGTTCAAACCCCAGCACCCATGTACACAACTAAGTGTCAGAGCAATGAAGGCCATGTGAAAAAGTCAATAAAAATTGATTCTCTCTGTCTTTCTCTCTCTCACACTGTCCTTCTCTTTTAACAATATATATATATATATATATATATATATATATACACATATATATGTATTTGTATAAAATATATGACTTTGATTTCTGTTGTCATTTTCATTATTATACATTATTAATTGGTCAGTCTACTTATTTCTTGTAGTGGATCCTGGACCTATATTTGAATTTTTAGAAACAGATTATTCAGGGCAGACTCTGAAGTACTGATAACCTGGTGTCCTTGCACCAAATTTCTCTTAAGTTTATCAAAAAAGTTTTATGACAGGAAGAAACTCTATAATTTCCTGAGTTTATTTTCCATGGAGCAAAACTTTTAAAATATTAGCTTTCATGTGAAAATTATCACTCTCCTTTTGTTTTCTTGTCCTTTTGCCTCTCTCCTTATAGGTTAGATCTCTTTTTTCTTTCCCTCTTTTCTCACTGCTTTTTCTTCTATCACCTTCCCTGATTCATTCTCTTTTACAACCCATTTCTTTTCTATTCAGATTATTAAAATTCTAGTAAGCTGTCAAATTTCTTACTTACACCTAAATAGAAGCTACCCATAAGGGCTCTAAGAACTTCTGTTATTAAAAATAATCCCCATTTGGTGTTTATGTGAGTATGGTCCACCTATAAGTAGTGGAGAAAGCTAAATATAGTGTCTTAGATCTTTAGAAGCTAGGGGCATCAATGATAGACAAGTATGGGTGACACAGAGTAAGGAAACCAAAATTAAGTAAGTAAAAAGAAACAGAATGTATATTGTACTTTCTTTGTGGCCATTCATAACAAACACCAAAACTAATGAAGTTATTCATCTGTAGTCAATATATATATATATATATATATATATATATATATATATATATATTTAGATATGAACTAATGGAGGATGGATAGCATATATTAAAATTCTCTAAATCCTTCAGAACATAAATCAGCTCTTCATATACACCAGATACTTAAAGGGGGCTTGAGTGAACAACACAGATCATTAAATACAGACTGCTCCAAAAACACTGACTAAAATTGCTTGAAACTATGATTTAGGGAGTTGAAAAAATGCAAATTAATATGGATTCACACACACAACACATATCCCCCAAAGAAATGAAATTATATGAAAATATGAAACTGGAGATTTATACAAATACAGAAGAGAAAATCATATGAAAATATAAGTATAGAAAAATGTACTATTTTTCAATTCTAGCTGGTAGAAAACAAAAAAACAATCAATAATCTTTCCTTATTTTCAGTAACCCAAGTTTCCAGGAATTGATTATCGTGAATAAGCAACCTATAAGTAGTTGTGCAATTAATATTTATAGTGAGATATTGACTTATTATGTGTACTTGGATAGGTCATGTTATCTTACCTATACCTCTGTGTCCCTGAAGTGACAATACTCTTTGCCTTCTCATCCACCTCCTCTGCAACGATGCTCTGCAAATAAATGAGGTAATGTTTGGGAAGTGGTTGCAGCTTGGAATAGAAACCCACTGCACACTTCTAAGATATTATTACTATTCCATTCAAACCTGCTGTATTATTGCCTCCGTTTAAAATTAAAATTGCACTGGGTACTTGGGTTCTGACAAAAAATCTGGGTCAATACAAGAGTAAGGTTCTTTTTAATTTTAATATGAAGCTCAGTTCCTGCCCCTTGCACATGTAAGGAAAAACTAGGAAATAAACAAAGCACATAAATCAAGCTTTGAAAGAGAAAAATCTCTATCTGGATTTTTTTTTTCAATGAGAAGCATAACACTGTATTTCCCAGGAGGAATATTTCGGTTCAGGAAAGAGGATAGTATATGCCGTGTGTGTGTGTGTGTGTGTGTGTGTGTGTGTGTGTGTGTGTGTGTGTGTGTGTGTGTGTTAGCGCGCGCGCGCGCGCTTGAGAGTGTGTGTGTGTGTGTGTGTGTGTGTGTGTGTGTGTTGTGCGTGCGCGCCCGCGGAGAGAGGGGCGGGGGAGGCGGATGAGGAGGATGAGATCATAGTTTCAGGATCCTCAGGAAACCCTGGTACTGGCAGCAGCCAGCCTCTGCTGTGCCCACATGACCCACAACTCTGGCAGCGGACCCGGCACTTCCAACATTATTAAATAATAAGAAAGCGGCTCCCACTCCATCCCCAAACCTCCCTACAGACCAATGGACACCTTCTAAGAGTTTGGCGAGTCGGAGATTGAGGCGCCCGTCCATTCCAAGGTGTGTGTTCGCCGATTTCTTCCTTGACAGCTCCGGAGTGGGGGAGGGCGCGGGGATGGAGGGGGTCGGTGTGCCCGGTGAGGAGTGGGCGCGGGGCCCGGCTGGTGAGCGCTGCCCCCGGCCGCCCGGAGCCTCGGTGCCCGCGGCGGGGCGGGAGGTGCACATGACTCGCAGCCCCAGCTGCGCAGGGACCGCAGCCGCCCACGTCGCCGGGGCGCGGGCACAGCGGCTGGGCAGTAGAGCAAGGGCAAGCGCCGCGCACCGGGCAAAGTCAAGAGTGGAAACCGGCGGAGAGCGCCCGCGGGGAAGGGATTCACCCCAACGCCCACTCGCGGGGTTCCCACCTGTGCGCGGGCGCTGGCCGCGGCGAGGGAGCGCGAAGCATGTGCCGGGCGCCGCAGCCAGGACTGCGGCTCGGCGCCTCCCCGGGCGGCGGGCGGCGCCTCGGGCCCGCGGGGCGGCGGTAGCGGCTGCTGCAGGATGGCCAGCCCAGGGGCTCGGGGCCGCGCAGGTAAATCTCGGCCGCCCGCAAAGGCCCCCACAGCGCAGCAACCTCTGCTGCCGCCCGCCGCGGCGACGCTCCTGGGGTGGCGAGGGCAGCCGGGCTCCCTCTCTTCGCGGGTTGAGTTGTTTTGTTGGGTTTGCTGTCCTCCTGTTGGTCCTCGTGGGTGAGCTGCTGGAAGGTGGCGTGGCCACCTCCATTAAGGATGACACTCACGTTGGGCACTATCGGGCTGGTGGGGCTGGTTGACCCAGGAAATCCGCGGTGGGTTCTCTTCCAGCCGGCGGTTTCTGCGCGTGTTGCAGTGCACCGCGGTGCGGGGCGGAGGGCTGAGTAGCAGTGGGCAACGGGGACTGGGGGCGGCGGGGCGGGTGGGCGCGGTGCTTGGGCGTGAGTGACTTCAGCTTTTATAGCCTGTTGCCCACTTCGGAGTTTTCGGCTGGACAGAGGACAGGCAGGAGGTTTTAATTGCTGGTACCCAAAGTGGGAGGTGGAGAGAGGTGTGTCAGAAGACCAAAACCAAAGAAAGAAGAGGGAGGCACTGGTACTGGAACTCATTGGTACCATTACTGGGACTTGACAGTAAAACTTTGCTCTTTGGCAGGCTCAGGGAATGGCTTTGGAAAAATAAGTGTAGAAGCTGGGGGTGGGTGGAATTTGGATGTAAACTTTCAGTAAGGATATTCCCTGTTGGCTTCATTCTTATTCTAAATAACGGTCTTTAAAGCTAATGTTTACATTCACATTTTTCTGTTACCTGTCATGATCACATATTATTTAATGTATTTGTATTTCTTTTATAGGGAAAAGCTATTATTGTTGCAGTGTAGATAGCTGTTAACCCGTTAAATCCCATCATCTCAGATGTGGGGCACCTATAAAAACTTAATTAACAAATAAACCACTTATGGTAACTTTTGAAATATTGTTTCTAGAGTTGTATTCTTTTGAGGAAAATAATAGGTGGATGATTAGAACATTTGAAAATGTAAACATATTTCCATATATATGAGTATATATATAAAGGACATGTAAGCTCTAGATTGTGATTTCCAACCAATTTATTATACACCTGTGTCAATTTCATTGAAATATTTGCAGAATTGAAAACATGGAACTTAAGGGGTTAATTTCTTTGGCAAAAATAGACCTTTTATTCTTATTGTAAAGGTGGAAACTTTAGCGGAAAAAACACAGCTCCCCACATGTTCCACAGTTCCATGTGGTTTAGTTTTATGCTTTGCATTGTCTTAACTCTTACACCACCAAAATGGGTAGGTAATACAGTGATCCACCTTCAGGTGGAAAATGCAGGCAGAGGGGGTGAAATACATAGCCAAGGTCACATAGTTATTACTTGTTGGAAACCAGTTACGCTTTGGTATGCTCTTTTCCAATTCCACTTACCTAATGTCTTCTCTGCTTTATATATTTGTCACATCTTATAATGAAGCTAAACCTCTTAACTGACTACATGCTACACATTCAGACCAATCAACTCTGTCTAATTTTAATATTGTGGTTATGGCAAATATCCTTTGAATAGTTTTCTTTTGCCACAATTTCATACAATAATCATAGATTAAAGTAACATTTAACAAAGATTTTCAGCAATTAACATTTATGAGCAAAGTAAATTACTATAAAACAGATGCCTAAAGTTATGTATTTGTTTACACTTAATTTTAAAGTTCCTAAGTTATTAAAGTCTATGTTTTGTTCTAAATATGGTGGTCACTTCCTGCAGAACACTATTTTGCAGAATTTTTGAGCAAGTTTAATTATCAGTAATCCAATCACTGACAAGAATTTGGGCAGTTTTAAAATAAAAGTTATATAATTCTCTTTCAACTGCCAATGATTAAAAAGCAGGGTATATTTTGAGGGCATTAGTGTGTGTCATGTCTTTTAGTCAGTTTTATGTCCTTTCTACAAAATTGTGCAGCAGTGAAGACCGAAACCAAATTTTCTCATTAGTGCTAAGTTGAAATACTTTGAATATCTCCCACTTGTTTTAAATGAACCATGATGTAAAAAAAAGGTCTCAGTATGGTGAACTCCAACTTCACATATTTAGAGAATTACTCTTCATTTGAGCTTAACATGGAGCATTTATAACCATTTTATTGGACAGATGTCTCAAGTCTTTTATATTTTTGAGTAAATTTAATTGTGTTTTCACACAATGAGTTTCAAACTTATTTTGACGTTCATAAATTTCCTTCAATTCTTGTCTTTCCATTTAATTTAATTCAGTATACATAATTTCAAACCACACTTTCAACATTATAAATAGACAAAAATCCAACTGAATTATATTGTCATAAACATGACCTGTGGACATGAGAATGATTATCCTGCTCTTCAGTGGTTAAGCCCCGCCCCCATCCCTTGGAACACACCTGGATTGTGGCCACATCTTTATTTTGGGATGCTGGAATTCAGTCCTGTGGCACAGAGTATGCCATCAGATACAAGTAATTTTCATGTTGAAATTGAATTTGAATTTTTGAAATCTGTTGCATAAAATGTAATTAAAGTATAAGTCCCATGATACATACATATACCCTTTTTTTTTTAAGATAGAGGGACAGTGAGAGAGAGAGAAAGAGAGAATCAATTTTATTTAGTTTTTCACACAGCTCTTGTTGCCCCAAGACTTCCTTGTGTACATGGTGCTGGGGTTTGAACTCTCGTTATTGGACATGCCGGGCAAGCACAGTAACTGCTGAGCCACCCCTCCAGCCCCATACACCCTTTCTTAACTGACTCAAAACTGTTCCAGTTTTCTAGCTTCTGTTACTTATTTTAGAGACAGCATTCCTCTTGGTGGTTCTGACCTGACTTCTTCAAGTCTACCCTTCTGGTTTGGGAGAATTGAACTGTCCCTGCTTCTGGAGAACCCCTCTGTTCCAGGTGCTGGGCAGAGAACTTGGCATTAGGGTTGAGCAGAAAGATGTGTGGACCCTGACAGCTCAGGAGACAGACTTTCACAAGATAACCATAAAAATAAATGATTGTTTTCAAGTTGATGTAAGTTTTCTCAATGAGAAGAATTCTACTAGCATATAAGGAGATTGTGGTTTGGACAGTAGGGTCAGAACAGGGCGCACATATAAGCGAGAAGTTCTGTATTTATGGAAGAATGATATGTGAGGAGGTGTTTGCTAAGTCCAGGCATCTTCCTAAATGCCTGTATGCTAATTTTCAGAATTACTTTCTGAGTCAGGGACAGAAGTCTCCCTCCAGTTATCACTTTACTTACCTTTTCATCAGAAGTAATTCTCTTTCTCCTTTTCATCCACTGTTATAATTGAAATCAAACACGTGGTCGGGTGTGGGTGAGCAAGGCAGAAAAAAATGCACCCAGCAAGGAAATCAGGAGTTCTTCATTTCAACCTGACAAAATACTACCCTTTGCTCTAATTGGAGGAGCTCAGGTGTACTGCAATTGGCTAAGATAAGGTGCAAAGAGGAAGTAGGCAGGGACTGGGAAAGAGTTGGGGGTGGGGTCGCCCTAATTGTGGAGAGGGGCACAGTGAGTCAGCAAAGTTCACAAGAAGACCTTGGGTCGGGTCCTTGGAAAGAGGTGGGTGTACACAGGGGAAGGAGTTACTATCTTTAAGGGGGAGGGGGTTGTAAAATGGAGGTAATGTGTTATACATTATAATCTTTCAAGTTTGATAGAAAAGACATACATCTTCCACCACCTATACACCTGGAGAGGTTTATAAAACTCCTATCAGTACTATTCAAAGCACAGAGAGCATGTGCGACTCGGATCTGGTTATTATCCAATTTTCAAAAAATTATCTAGTTTAATGAAAAATATTCATTTTCTTTCTTTGCACTAGCAACTACTTTCAAAATTTTTAAAAATGTAGTTTGTGAATATGTGGTGTTTGGCTTATTGATTTTAAGGTTGCAGAATGTCTCAAGTAGAATTTTAGTGGGTTTATTCTACAGTTCCTAATATTCTCTCAAGTGCCCAAGAGAAGAGAAGAGGTTCAAGAGTATGAGGAATGATGTTGAGTGTCGAATATGCTGGGGAAATGGGTATTAAGTTAAAGCAAACAGTGACTAAATGTATTGAATACTGCTGTGTGCTGGATATCATTCTGTGGACTCTGTATGAATAAATTGATGTATAATTCACAGTAGCCATGTGAAATCTACATGTGTTATTATTATCTATTATCTTCTATTTTATAGCAGGGAAACAGAAGCACAAGGACAGCAATAACTATGACCATTGTCGCATAGTTAGAGATGGGTTTTAAACGCAAGCATTGATCCCATAGTCCATATTACTATTGACATATAAAACCTGGTTCAAAAATTTACTTCTGTACCAAATTTCCATCATTATCAAAGATCGGGACACATCCTAACCTGATATTTCAACTATTTTTCCTTAGTAAAAATTAGTGGAAAAATATAACTTCTTTTATATCAATGCTTTTTGCCTCATATTTTACAGGCAAAAATATATAAATAAGAAGAGTTATATGAACTCTTAGACAAGAACGAGTGACTTAGAGAAATGAGAAATTCCTGACTACAGTTATTTATTTTAGATTAAAAGTGGTTATTTGAGCACCATTTTAAGCAATTAAAGTTTTAAAAATTACTAGTATGCATATGTAGCATTTCAGATAATTAGGGAAACATTTTTAACAGCAGAGGTTCTATTACCATTAACAAACTAAGAATGTTAAATCATCTGTGTCACCTTTCTCTGGTGTGTTCATTGGGAGTATGTTCTGCAAAGAGGATGTAGCATCTACCATCAAAACACCTAGTGAATTAATGTTGGCACAATTGAGAAGACTCCACTAATTTTTACATTGGGATCTTTTGACATGAATCAATGTAATTGTTACAATAAAATTATGGAGGTTAATTTAGTAATTTCATATTATCCAGAAATGTTAATTAAGTCATATGGGCCATGTCACTGACAAAGAGAAATGCTGATGACTCAAGTGTGGTAATGCATAAAGAAAAACTTTGCTTAGTTTCTGATGATACATATTAGTAAATGACTTTTCTTTCTGAAACTGAGAGGCAACATGCAGTGTACAGGAGTAATAATATTAATCATGAATTCTTTCATAGTGCACATGAAAAAATGTGTGCAGTTTCCTTTGAAGCTCTTGGAAATGCTTACGGTAGTGAAAATATTTTCCATGACTCAGGGATCTATGAGGGATGTGATACATCATTCTCTGTGTGTTCAGCTTCACACAAAGCCTGATGTTATGGAGTAACTAGTAAACTATTTCCCTAATTTATTTCATAAATAAAAGCATGATACTTATTTCCTTGATTTGACTTTTTTTTTTTTTTTGGTGTGTATCTGTTAGAGTGGAAGATGTTATTGAGTATACCCAAGAGTAATGCCTTAAACTGGCATTTACAATTTAATGTCATTGTTCAGTGTCCTATCGCAGAGTTTTGTATATTTAATGTGAATATAAAATGCATCAATGAGTCATAATAATTTAGGTTATGCTGTGGTAACAACTACCAAATCTCAGGGACTGAAAGAAAGCAAAGGTTTATTTCTTGCTAACATAATGGTTTCATCTTGGTCAACAAAAGACTCTATTCTGTATCTCTGTTACTCAGGGATCCAAGCTGATACAATTTTGATCATCCAGAATATCTTCATCTTCCATCATGGCATTTGAAAACACGCTTAATGACCAACAGTTCTTCTGTTGGATGTGACCCTTGTCACTTCTTGTATTTCATTGTCCAAAGCAAGTCATGTGGCTATGCTTTACCTAAAGATGTAAGACAAGACAATCCTATCATGTGCCCAGGTAGAAAAAGTCTGCAACATTAATAAACAGACCAAAGAACTGCTCTATAAAATTCACAAGCCTCCTTCAAAATAGTTTTGTCAGCTAAAATATTACTATTTAATGTAAAAGTAGACTTACCAACATCTGTGTTCTAGAACTCAGCAAAGAAAGGTTCTTTCAAAAACCACAAACAAGGAAATCAAAGGCTAAACTTATAAAACCGATTCTATCAAATGTTGCCAGCAGGGTTTGTGTTTACTCAAGGAATGATAAAAGCTATAGTTTGTTTTGAGTGAGTGAATAAAGTAGCCTATTTGATAGCAAGCGCAAGAATAGTGCAAGACCTAGAGACAGTACCCAGTCCGATTGCTGACAGATTTGATAGTTCATATTTATTTAGTTAAAATTTTTATTTTGAGGTAATTGCACATGGCAGTTGTAAGAAATAAAAGGAGAGATCCCATGATCCCTTTACCCATGTTTCCCCAATCTTGCAACATTCTGCAAAAGTGTAAGGCAGTATTGCAGCCAGGGTGCTGGCATTTTTACAGTGAAAAACAAATCCATTTCCACAGGGAATCCTCCTATTGCTCCTTTACGGACAGAACAACTTGCTCTACACACTCCTGTTCCCTTAACTTCTTGCAATCACTATTCTGTTCTTCATTTTTATGCCTATGCCATTTCAAGAATGTTACACAAGTGGAATTGTACAGTATGTACACTTTGGGGGTTGGTTTTACACTTGGTGTAATTCTCTGGAGATATCTATGTGGTTGCATGTCTCAGAAGTTCAGTACTTTTTATGCTGAGTAGTATTTTGTGGCGTACATGTTATTTTGATTTTTCCAGATACAAATCCTGCACATGTCTTCCTAGATTGACATCCAAGTAATTTTTCTTTCTTTCTTTTTTTTTTTTTTAAGAGAGAGAGACAGTGAGAGAGACAGAGAAAGAGAGAAACAACTTTATTTATATTTTCACATGGACTTAGTTGCTCCAACACTTGGTTGTGTACATGGTGCTGGAGTTTGAAGCCGGGTCCTCATGCTCGCCAGGCAAGCGCTGAGACCGCTGAGCCAACGCTCCAGCCCCTCTAAGTAATTTTTCAAACATTTGTAAATGGTAATGTATTTTTTCAGTGTTCAGCTATCTTAGCTTTTTGTTCCCATGACCAAAATATGTAACAAGAACAACTTAGAACGGGAAAAGTTTAATCTGGCTCAGTTTCAGAGGTCTTAGTCTCTGCTTAGGCAACTCTGTTGCTCTGGACCTGAGGTGAGGCAGAACATCATAATGGAAGGAAATGACAGAGAAACAGAGAAAGAGAATGAGGATGAGGAACAAGATATAGTCCCCAATGGCATGCCCCCAGTGACCTACTTCCTCTAGCCATGTCCACTTGCCTACAGTTACCACCCAGTAGTGCATTCAAATTATCAACTTATTAAGTAGATTAATTCACTTATGAAGTTACAGCTTTCATCATGGCCTAGAAACCCCACCTCTGAGCCTTGATGCACTGGGGTTCATGCTTTCAACACATGAGCTTTTGGTGTGACATTCTAGATGCAAACCATAACCTCTGATATTCAACTGATCTGTGAATCTTATATCTTAACAATTTGTTGAACTCACTTTGTTTTTCTGTTGGAATTATTATGTAGATCATTGTCATCTAAAATTAGGGACAGTCTTATTAACTGTATGCCTTTTGTTTCCTTTCTTGCCTTGTTAAATGGTCTAGAATTTCCATTACGCTTTTGAATAAGATGGATGAGAGCAGACATCTTTGCCTTGCTACTGATCTTCGGAGGAAAGCACTCAGACTTTCAAGTATAGTATCATGTGTAGTTCTTGTAGATGTTTTTTATGAAGTTGAAGAATTTTTTCTTCTTTCACATTCTTTTTGTGAAAGTTTTTTAAAACATCACCAATAGGTTTTGATTTTATCATGTTTTTCCTCCAAAGAATATGATCATTTATTTTTTCTTTGTTTTCTTAATATGATGGAGTACATTGATTGACTTGCAACTCTTGAACCAGCATTGCATCCTGATTGCAATAGACTTTGTTTAGTTATTACGTATATAATTCTTTGTACACATCATCAATCTATCTGCCAATTTTTTTATTAGAAGTACATAGAGATACAATTGAGGGGGAAACATTATCAAACCATCAGTAACCAATGTACATATACTTTGTTATCCAGGGCTAATGCCAAAACATGGATGACCACCTTGGGTTTCACCTGTTGCAGTTTCCCCCAGAAGAACTCTTGCTTTAAATGGATGTCTCGTGGAGGAATGACATCTTCTTCTGAGATGGTTCCCCCATATTCCCACTCTCCAGTCTCCTAGGAGTTCTTCATATACCCTCCCCCCTCCCCATACCCCTCCCTACACCTCTAAGTAACCTAGGGAGCCATGCCCCTACTGCATTGAGAATCGTACAATTTGAAGTTATTGTTAACTTAGCCATCTAACCTACTGCTTCCCCATGTATTCTAGCTTCCACAGATGAGAGAAACCATTCTGCCCTTGAGTCTCTGAGATTGGGATACTTCACTAAGCATAATTCTTTCCATCTCCATCCATTTGATATCAAAAGCCATAATATCGTCTTCTCTAATGGCCGAGTAGTATTCCATTGTATATATGTACCCTAGTTTTTGTATCCACTCATCGAGTGAGGGGCATCTGGGTTGGTTCCATAATCTAGCTATAGTAAATTGAGCTGCTATAAACATTGATGAAGCCACATCACTATAATACACTGATTCTAACTCTTTTGGGAAAATACCCAGGAGTGGGATAGCTGGGTCGTAAGGTGATTCCATCCTTAATTTTTTGAGGATTCTCCACACTGCTTTCCATAGTGGCTGAACCAGTTTGCAGTCCCACCAGCAGTGTAACAGTATTCCTCTTTCCCACAGCCTCTCCAGCATCTGTTGTTCGAATTTTTCATTTTTGCCACTCTAACAGGAGTGAGGTGGTATCTCATTGAAGTTTTGATTTGCATTTCCCTTATTGCTAATGATGTAAAGCATTTTTTCATATATTTATAGGCTTTCTGGACTTCCACTGGTGAGAAGTTCCTTTTGAGTTCTTTAGCCCATTTATTGATTGGATTATTTGTGAGTTTGGAGTTTAGTTTCTTTAGTGCCCTGTATATTCTGGATATTGGCCCTCTGTCCGAGGTGTAGCAGGCGAAGGTTTTCTCCCATTCTGTAGGTTCTCTTTTGATGCTCTTGACTAGATCTTTAGCTGTGCAAAAACTTTTTAGTTTAATTGCATCCCATTCATTTGTTCTTGATTTTACAGCTTGAGCCATGGGAGTTTTGTTAAGGAAGTAGCTGCTGACTCCTATAAGCTGTAGTGTTGACCCTACTTCTTTTTCTAGTAAGTTTAAAGATGTTGGCTTAATATCCAGGTCTTTGATCCATTTTGATTTAATTGTTGTGCAGGGTGAAAGATAAGGATCCAGCTTCAGTTGTCTACATATGGCTGTCCAGTTTGTCCAACATGATTTGTTGAACAGGCTATCTTTCTTCCACACTATGCTTTTTCCCCCTTTATCAAATATCAAATAGTTAAGGATATGGGGGTTTGTCTCAGGTTCTTCTGTTCTGTTTTGATACCAATACCATGCTGTTTTTGCTACTACAGCTCTGTAGTATAATTTCAGGTCAGGGATTGAGATACCCCCTATTTCTTCCTTTCTATAATGTTTTGCCAATATATTTTTTAAAGTTATTGGGGCTGGAGTGATGGCTCAGAGGTTAAGGCATTTGCCTGGCATGTGCGAGGATGTGGGTTCGAACCCCAGCACCAATTACACAATGAAGTGTTGGAACAATGAAAGCCACATGAAAAACTAAATAAAATTGATTCTCTTTCCATCTCTCTTAAAAAATTATTAAACCCATATTCATAAGGGATATTGGCCTGCAGTTTTCATTTTTGATATTGGTATCAGGATAATTCTAGCTTCATAAAATGAATTAAGACGTGTTCTCACATCTGTTTTCTGAAAAAGATACGAAGAATTGGTATTAATTTTTCTTTAGAAATTTGTTAGAATTTTTAAATATTTTTATTACTTTGCTAGGACTATCATAACAAAATACCATAGACTAAGTGGTTTAAACACTAGGTATTTATTTTCTCACAGTTCTGGAGTCTGGAAGTCCAAGATCAAGGTGTTGGTGTGGGCCATTTGTTTTCTTCAGAGGTCTCTCTCTTGGCCACCTTCATATAAGGACAGTGCTTTCTCCATTCATAAATACCCTTGGTGTTCCGTGTCCAGATTTGCTCTTACAAGGATACCATATTGGATTAGGCCCCACCCTAACAGATATATTGTAACTTAATTACCCCTTTGAAGGTCCTATCTTCAAACATGGTCACATTCTGTGGTACTGGGCATTGAGCTTCCATGTGTGAACTGGTGGAGGGGTGGGGAGCCAAAAGGAGGGCAGGATTCAGCCCTGACACCACATATTGGACTGTACAAATTATCTACTTCATAGTATATGAGTTGTGGTAGTTTAAGTTTATTGAGAAATTGGTATGTTTCACCTAACTTGTCAAATATATTTGTGTAGAATTACTTGTGCTATTATTTTTGATGTCTGAAAGGTCCTTAGTGATATCCCTCTTAGCATTCCCAATGTTGGTTATTTGTGTTTTCTCTCTTCTATCATTTTTGCTAGAGAGCCTTCAATTTTATATATGTTTTAAAAGAACAACCTATTTATGCCAACTGTTTTTTTCTCTTGTTTTTCCATTCTTCATTGTATTGAATTCTGCTTTTTTCTCCATTTTTTTCTTTCTTTGAGTTTATATTGCTCATCTTTTTATATTATAGAGAGCTATTATTAAATTGATATTTTCTCTTCTTTTATAATGTATGTGTTCAGTACTACGTATATCCGTTAGCACCGACATAGCTGTGTTCCATACATTTTAATATTTTCATTTTAATTTAATGTAATATATTTTTAAATTTATCTTGTGATTTACTCTTTGACCCACTGGTTTTTTAGAACTGTGTTTGCATTCCTAATGTTGGGAGATTTTCCAGTTATTTTTCTGGTACTGATTCCAATTTGATTTCATTGTGGTTAAAGAACACACTTTGTATAGTATTGATTCTTCTAAATTTATTGAAGTTTATTTATTATCCCAATATAGTGGCATGTCTTGGTATATACTCCATGTACTCTTGAAAAGAATGTGCCACTGTTTTTCATTGATATGTTCTACAAATACTGATTAAACATGCAGGTTGATACACGTAACATCTTCATGGTTTTCCTGTCTGGTTGTCCTATTGGTGAAAGAGGATGTTAAAATGTCCAATTATAACTGTGAAATTTTTTTCTTTCTTCTTTGATTTCTACCAATTTGACTTTACTTATTTTTGCAGCTCCATTATTTAGTGCATGCATATTTAGTATTGCTACAACTTTTTGGTGTATTGGCTTTTTCATCATTATGTATCAATTGCTTGGTTTATCTGGTAATTCTCTTTGCTCAGAAGTCTATTTGATCTTAATAGAGACACTCCTTTTTTCTGTTAATTCACATTTTCATAGTGTCTCTCTTTCCATCTCTTATGGTTTGGATATGAAGTGTCCCCCAGATGCACCTATGTGAATGCAAGAACATTAAGATGTGAAATGATTGGATTCTGAGAGATGTTACCTAATCAGTTCCAGTTTGAATGGACTAGGTGGTATCTGTAGATAGGTGGGGCATGACATAGAATTGGGTCACAGTAGGCATGCCCTGGAAGAGGCCAACTTCCTTGTAGCCCCTTCCCATTTCTGTCTCTCTGCTTCCTGGCTGCTGTGAGATAAGCAGCACTCCTACATCATGCCCTTCCACCATTATGCCTCAAGTTGGTCCCAGAGCAATGTACTCAGCAAACTATGGACTGAGAACTCTGAAACCATGAGCCAAAACAAACTTTTCTTCCTAAGTTGAGGACTATGGTCATAGCAACAAAAAGTTAATTAACATACCATCCTTCTACTTGCCTGTATTTTAACATATTATTTGGATTCTTTGTAAACAAAATATAGTGGGGTCCTATTTTTTAAAATTAATTCTGTCAGTCTGTGTCTTGGTATACCATTATTTGATGATTTACATTTACTGTAAATATTCATGTGCTAGATCTTAAGTCTATCATTTTATTTTTTTGTTAATTCTCTGTTTTTAGTTTCTTCAGAGTTTTTCCTACTTTCCTGGTCAGTTAGTTGAATGTTTTCAGAATTACATTTTTATTTGTGTACAATACTTTAAGAGTATGACAATGATCATTGTAAGTATTGTATCATGCATATATATAATTTATCACTGCCTACTGTTGTTATTTTATAAATTTGAGTAAAATAGAGAAATCTCATGTCCCTTTATATCCTTCATTTAAAATAAAATTTTCTAAATATTTCCTGTGAATACATTTAGAACTACATCTAAATGTCATAATTTTTGCCTCTGTGAAATATTAATTTAGAAAATTCAGGAGGAGAAGGGAAATTCACTACATTTATCTGTATTTTTCTTGCCATGTTCTTGTATTATTATTATTATTATTGATGCTCTAATATTCCTTACTGTTTCTTGTTTTGAGAATTTCCTTTAGCCATTGATTGAGAGCAGATCAGATCTTCTGGTGACAAAACTATCTTTGTTTTCTAGAAAATGTCTAGTGTTTTCCTGTCATTCATAAAGGATATTTTTATTCAAATGGATTCTAAGTTGACAATTCATTTCTTTGAATGCTTGAAAAGTGTGTGTCACTCTCTTCTGAACTCCATGGTTTCTGAGGGGAAATTCACTGTCATCGTAATTGGAGTTCCCCTATAGATAAAATGTCATTTCTCCATTCTTGTGTACAGGAATTTTTTGTTTGTTCGTTTTTGGTTTCTTTGTCTTAGTTTTCATAAAGTTAACTCTGATGTGCTGGGGAATTGATCTCTTTGTTTTATCTGTTTATTTCCGGGGTCACATTCAGGTTCACTCAGTTTCTTAAACATCCAGATTCATATCTTTTGTCAATTTTGGAAAGTTTTCAGTTATTAATTTTTAGTACTTTTTTTTAGCCTCACCCATGTTCTCCTCTCCTTCTAGGCCTCCAACACGTGAACATTAGGTCTCATGTCATAGTCCCACAGTGTATTAGTTTTCCATGGGACTGAAACAAATTACTGGATCATAAACATTTATTTTATGGTTCTAAAAGTCACATTAGTCCCATCGAACTAGAATCTAGGTGTTGGCAGGGCCTTTTCCTTCTGGAGGCTCTACTGGACATATTATTTTCTGGCCTTTTCTGTTTTCTGGAAGTCCCCTGTATTTTTTTTTTTTTTTTTAATTTATGGTCACTTACTTGGGTCACTTCAACATCCTTCTTCTACGAAATTCCATTTTCTGTGTAGGATGATGTTTACAGTTTCCAGGAATTAGGGCCAACTTCTGCATATCTTTGGGAACCATTGTTCAGCCTACTCACACATTTTTGATACCCTGTTCTTTCTTTTTTCTTCCCCAGTTTGCTTTGTCTTTGTAGCTCTTAGTATTCAAATTTCTAGCTCCCAGGTTCTTTCTTATAACTGCCATTCTGTCACTGAAATACCCACTGAATTTTATGTTTTGGCTATTTTTTTCAGTTATAAAATTTCAAAAATCTCCATATATGAGTTGTTCCCCCATATATTTTTTTAGCTGAAACTTTCTGCTCCTTCATTTGTTTTAAGCATTGTTATAATTGCTAATTGAGATATTTTTATTGTGTCTGCTCTACAAACTTGGTCCTATTATTCCAATGTTGCTGTTATCTCTTTGTTGGTATCTGTTGATTATCTTCTGTCATTCATTTTGATCTCCAGTTCTTGGTGTGATAAATGATTTTCTGTTGAAACCTGGACATTTTCTTACTTGTTAGAAGGCTCTGGATCTTACTTAAATATTCTGATTTGGCTCATTTCCACTAACATCACCCAATAAGCAAACCAGGGGGGGGGCACTCTACTTCATCATTGTCATGTGTGGCTAGAAGGACAGATTCCTCTGTCAGTCTCCTGTGACATCAGAAGGGGCTCTATATTATGGGGAGCAAGCTGAAAATTCAGGCTTCTTACTGGATCTTCCCTCATGCCTCCTTAACTGGTGGTGCCTTCTTTCTGTTCTCCATTCGGTCTTCACTGACACCCTAGAGACATAGAAGATGGCTGATAACCACTGGGTCTTGGTGACAGTTTTGACTCTCCACTAGGTGTTCTGTGATATCATCCAACAGAGACGCAAAGAGGAGTCCTGGTACTGCCAGGTGGGAGTGAAGTCCAGTGATGCTATAGTAGGGATGAGGAATGGGGAGCCTTTCCTATCAGTGAAAGTCCCATCTCCCTACTTTGCCTTCTGGGCATCATCATGATGTCGGGGAGGAGAAACTTGGAGCTCCTTATAATGAGGGCAAAATTCTAGGATTTCTACATATCTTGCATTGGTATGAGTCTGGGAAGGTCACAGTTTTGGTATCTTGTTTATTTGGTGTTTGTCTTGTATGGCTGAATGGCTGGGATACAGCAGTTATTTTACTTTATTTTTTATTTTTGTGGTACTGGTTGAACCCAGGGCCATCCTCATGCTAGACAACTACTCTGCCACTGTGCCTTGTCCCCAGCCTGCAGTTGTTGTTTGTTTATTTATTTATTCTGCGATGCTGGTCATTATGCTGGAGGTTGCATGCTTTTGGCATCTTTTGAAAATCTGTGCCTATTAGCATTTCTGAGTTTCTAGTTTCTTTAGGAAAATTCCTTTTTCTCCATCTTTGCAGAAGACAATCCATATATTTTCTGCAAGTCTAAATGGAAAAATATCACTCCATATTGATCTTCAGAGGATCAGTCCCAGAGGGTTACTCCTGATCTGCTTCCAGCTAATCAACATTACAGGTTCTGGAATGTGCAAGTCTTTAGATGATGGTGTGGATAGGATCACAGCACAGGCCATCAATCTAAGAGCACCTGGAGGTGCTCTTATCCACTCCCTACCAAATCAGTGTCGTTTCTCCTCCTGGAAAGCCATTGCAATAGGCTGAAGCAAGGTGGGGGATTTCCACTGTGATAGGTTATCTGCCAAAGTTCTGGTACCACACTGAGGAGCTCTTACTGTGTTCTCACTAAGTGCCCCTTATTCCCAGAAACATCATCCACCCAAAATGCAGCTCTGAACAATAAATGTACAGGGAAATGCTACTGAGCTAGGAAGAACATAGTGGACTCCAAATTCATGTTTAAATTCCCAGGAGCCCCTACCAGCAAGCATTCTTGTTCATTTCTTTTGATGTAAAATTATATATTAAAAGTAAATGTATTGATTTGTCAAGTTGTTTGATCACTACTTGTTAGATTAAATGTGAAAGATGGGGCAAAGAATTTTCTGCATGAGTCCAGTATGCTGAGAAAAGACAGATGACAGAAAGGAGATCACAAAACGCAATAGCCTGGAGAAATTCTCGCAAGAGAATAGCCGTGAAATTCTCATAATACAGCAGTGGTTCTCAAAGTGAGCTCCTCAGACAGGCATCATCCTCACCAGCTGGGAACTCTTTGAGAATGCAGATTCTACACTCCACCCTGGGGATAGAACCCAGGATGGGTCTGGAACTCTGGGAACTCTGATGTCCGCTGAACTGCAAACCCTTGGACCAGACTTACTCCTCCAAGCAGTGCAGAATACACTAAAGCTGTGCTTTTAATGACCCCCAATTCATCATTTAGGTTTTGGGAAAATTATTACATTTAGCATTTTTATGTGCTCTAATGATAAATGCTTCCTCAAATAAATATAGTAATTAAAAATATACTACTTAAAACTATCTCTTTCAATAAATACATGTTAGTAATTTGCAAAATTATTTTTATCCTTCTACAAAATCTACTCCATATCTGATTTTATAATTGACACACACACAAAGAGCTATGCCCACACTTCCTTGCAAAAGCTGAGTCTTTGAGCATTCTCGCTGTCATTAAGTCCTTCTTTTGAGCTGACACCAATCATGAAGGTATTTGGAGGCGAGGGTGGAGGAGTCATTGCATCATTTAAAGAAGATGCTTTTTTAGAAGATCTTGTCACACAGCATTGTTAGATACAGATGCATATGCAGATGTCCAGACTCATCATTGTCATTGCCACATCAGCTCCACTATTGGGGATTCATCCACCTCCTGTACTCAGGGTCTTTTCTCTGGGTCATGTGTGATTAAAGGAAATCTTGGCTGCAAGGCTGTCTAGAGGAAAGCTGCATATCTGAATAGAGCTTTTATAATTGGGGTACAGTTCCAGATCCAAGAATAGGGTAAAACAAAATGGACAAGAAGTAAAAGGTTAACAAGTTTAAAAATGTTTTGTGATTGTAGTAAAATATAGATGCACACAGATTTGAGAAGTAGTCTCTGACACTAGTCCTAAATGTGTTTCAATTTGATTTTAAGGACAATAATTTCCATAATTTTATGCTGTCATTTAGCAAATCTAACTAAACCTAGAAGACATGACAGATTTGTAGTTACTTGGTATCTGCTACTTCTGATGACTTAATAGTTTAACTTTTTGATTAGGGAGTCACATTGTTACTTGCACAATTTTTAAGTTGAATTACTTTTCATAAATCATAAATTTCAGTTCCATTTACCTTATATGCCAGATACTGCTTTAAAAGTGTTTGTTTTAAGGAACGTACCTTGTGAAATATTTATCTGTGTTTAAATTAAGCTTGGTTCATAAAAAAAAAAAAAGATTGGTTTATAAGGGGCTGGTGTGGTGGCTCAGCAGTTAGAGTGCTTGCCTGGCATATGTGAGGACCAGAGTTCAAACCCCAGCACCGTATATACAACTAAGGGTTGGAGAAACAAAGGCCAGATGAAAAAACACATTTGATTCTCTCTCTGTCTGTCTCTCTCTCTCTCTTTCTCTCTCACTCACTGTCCCTCTCTCTTTAAAAGAGAGAGAGAGAGAATCAACTTTATTCAGTTTTTCACGTGGCTTTTGTTGCTCCAAGACTTCCTATGTACATGGTGCTGGGATTTGAACTCATGTACTTGCACATGCCAGGCAGACGCCACAACTACTGAGCCACTGCTCCAGCCACTCTTCCTCTTTCTTAAAAAAAAAAAAAAATTGGTTCATAAACTATTGTTCTCTTATCTTTTCACTCTTTTCCACCATGAGTTCTTTTACGCTTATTTCACCTTCTGGATTGTGTGTGTGTGTGTGTGTGTGTGTGTGTGGTGCACATTCTTATTTATTCATTTTGCTGTGTGTTTCGATGCTTGGGCCTTTGCAATGTTTTGGGAATGAGGCTTTCTCAAACCATCACTACACAATGTTTGTTCAATAACACCATTTGGGCAGGTTGGAGGAGCCATTCCTTGAAGAACAGATTTTTAAATGGTGCAGCAGTTGGTTTTTTCACACACAGAGTCATCCTTTCTAAAATAAAGGCCCCCTTCCTTAGCAATACTAATCAGATGTTTTCTGTCTTGAAGTACTTACTGGGTTGGCATTTCTTAAATGTGGTGATTAAGTCTCAGCCACAGTGCTCAAGAGTTGAAAACAAAGTAAAACAAACAACCCACAGGACTTAAATAAATAAGGTGGAAGAAAGGGGAATCCAGAAAAGTCAAATGTGCTCACCGCACCTTCCGTGGGAGTGACCCAGATCCCCCAGCGTTAGCTCCTATTTATAAACGCAGAATGTGCACATGATATTTAGTCCCACACGCAGATATATTCTACCTCTTTCTTTTAATCCAAACCCTGAAAGCAATGTTTACCATGAGAGTGTATATGAAATAATACTTTCTGCTTTTGCTGCTACGCAACTTTTAGGAAGTTATGTATGAGTCAGATTTTTAAAAAATTGATCTAAATATGAATCAGGTTTTCAAAATAGGAAGACATTTCATAACACCTGGTTGTTCTTTTTATGTTTTTTTTTTCTGTGTCAATATAGTGCTTAAATCTTCTTTTTTTGTTGGTTATAGGTTGCTTGGGTATCCACTTGTTTTTATGGCTTATTTTTAGGGAGCATATGATAAAGCAGCTAAAAAATAAAAGTTTTCAAAATACCTCTAATATTAACACCGAGCATGGACTTGAGATTGAGAGAGTGCTTGTATACAAAGGAAGAATAGCAGCCTAGTGAACCCCAAAGAAATGATATCCTACCATCAATTTTCTGTAGATCGGTTAAAAGAGCAAAATAATCCAGCTTCACCTCATTGATAAAGTAGTACTGGGATTTCACATGAGAAAGTGTGTGTAAGGATTCTTTTTTCTTTTAGTTAAGACCAAGGTTAGCCATCAAGGTAGAAGGTAGCAGATATCAGTGCTTCACTTCTTAGATTTCATTGCTTCTGCCCAAGTGTGAACAGAAGATATTCTATGCCAGATGTCCTTGTTTTTCCCCTATCGATTTATCTGCACTCTCCATCCCTTTATTAGTCTGTTTTCTTTTACTCTGTAATAAAATAGCTGAGGCCACTTGACATTATGAAGGAAAAAGGTTTCTTTAACTCACAGTTCTAGACTGTCAGGAGCATGGTACCAGCATCAACTCAGTTATGGTAAGGACCTCAGAGTGGATGGCATCAGAATGGTGGGAGCACGTCTGAAACAGATCTCATTGCAAGAAAGGAAACCAGAGAAAGATCGGAAGGAGACAGTTAATTACCTCCCACTGAACCTCACCTCATGAATGTTTCACTGTCTTTCAGAATCACCACACCTGGAACTAAGCTTCCAACACAAGAACCCTTGGGATAATAACCTCAAATTGTATGATTCTTAACGCAACAGGGGGATGATTGCCTAGGATACCTGGTGGCGTAGGGTGGGGACAGAGTGGAGGGAGGGCTTAGGAAGATTATCTAGGAGACTGGAGGATGGGAATATGGGGGAATCATCCTAGAAGGAGATCTCTGACCTCCCACAAAATATCCATTTAACTCAGGGGTTCTTCTGGGGGGAAACAGCAACATGGGGAACCCAAGCTGGGCATCCATGACATGGCATTAGCCTTGGATAACTAAGTATATATACATTTGTTCTTGAATGTTTGATAATGTTTCCCACTAAATTGTAACTCCATATTCATCTAATAAAAAAAAAAAGAACCCTTGGGAGACACACTTTAAACCACAGCAGTCACCTCCCCCAACACACATGCTCGCCCTCCTTTTTTTGGTGGTGGTCTTGAAACCAGGGCTAACCACTTCCTCTACCGAGGAGCTACACTCTTAGCCTATCTCCTTTGGTTTTTTGTTTATCTTGTTTGTTTTCTCATAGTTTTCCTCCCTTGATACCTCCAGCCAGCATTTTGCTGAGTTGGACAGTCATGGAAGGAGTCTTATACTAGCATTGTAAAACTGGGGACATTTTAGTCCATTTCTCAGCAAGCCCATGACAAGACTGCATGTTTTAAGCTTTCCCTACTCCCTGTTCCATCTGTCATTCCTTATTATTCACTTTGTTGTTTTACCATTTTATGATATTGTGTGAGAGGATGCTCCTTTGGAATATCATACTTGCCAAGCATTCTGTGTGACCTTCTGGCTCAATGTGACGATGACACTGAATTTTTTTTTTTTAAAGCTGTGTTTCTCGAAATATGTTTCAAGAATCAGTAGCATCAGACTCCTCTCGGGTGTTTGCTAAAAGTACAGCTACCTACACTCCACACTAGCCCTACTTTCTGAATCAGATTCCTATTTATGACTTTAAGATTTTAGGGTTAACACTAATGATACAGATGAATCCAAATCTGCACTTCATAACCAAGGGTAGCATTTAAAAAATCAGAATGCATGGGTATCCATCCTAAGCACTCACTTGAACAGCCTGGTGTGTTTCAAACATGCAATCCATGTAGACAATCCAAAATGAGCTGTAGAAGTCAAAAGTTAAGAACAGAGGCTGTTGTTGACCTCATTGAAGGCATCAAAGTCTAGGGATTAATCTTCACTTTAAATTCAGAAACCAGGTCTTACTCTCAAGACCACAGTCAGATTCACCAAGCTTCTGTAAACTGATCTATAAACAAGAACAGCCATTTGCTTATGCTTTGTTAGGGCTGAAGCAGTGACTCAGCAGTTGGAGTGCTTGCCTGGCATGCTCGAGGACCGGAGTTCCAACCCTAGCACCATATGCACAGCTAAGTGTCAGAGAAACAAAGGCCAGATGAAAAACAAATAAAATTGATTCTCTCTTTTAAAATAATAAAAAAATGATAGTTGCCAGTAGGACCAAAGTGGCTGGTGCAATCTTGCCCTGTAGGTTGATATATGGGAAGAGCAGGTTTCTTCTTGAGCCTGGAATCAGACTTGAGTTGGTGAATATATTTTCAAGACTCAATAGATGTCAGGGACTGTCCTCAACATTTCGCCTGTGTTATTTCATTTATCTCTCAGTAACCCTTTGTGGCAGTAGTATTTGCTCTAATTTCTAGGCCAGAAAAGAATAGGGAAAGAAAAGTTACACAACTTGGTCAGCATGGCAGCTACCAGAGGTAGAGCAGAATGTTTCAGGCACCGTGACTGAGTTGTTAGCTCATGTGCCCACAGGATGAACAGCCCTGGGTGGGTGCAGAGTGACACTGTGGTCACAACCCTGTGGTTTATTTTACCAGTCTCACCATGACTGGCATTGAGAGTGAGATCTGTACAATCAAGTTCTGCTCTCAAATTGTTCTTTTTTTAAAGTATGAGAGTTCAATGGAAGTAGCTAGTCATAAATATTAATAAGTAATAATAGAGACATGTAAATATAATGAAGTATACAGATAGAGATCTCCTGAGTGTCCCCAAGTCCTGCAGTTACCATGTCTCAGAAAATTTGAGTGAAATAGGATTGAACCTCTACTAACTCTGACTCAGGCAAATCTGCTGTTATTTGGGGGATTTTGTAAGCTTATAGTTCCCCCGTGTCTGTGTTCTAGGTTTCTGCAACTGTTGGGTGTCTCATCCCTGTTTTGACTTTTGTTTCCAAAGCACGGTGACAACTTCGATTATCCCGCTGGTTACTGCCCCTGATTCCTTCCTTCTCAAAGTGCCACCAGCTCCAGGCTTTGTGTTTAGCAGACTCTGCTGTAGGTTCAGGGCAATGGAATTGAGTTATAGGATGGGAATATTTGATATCGCTAGTTCTAAAAATCCTCCAACCATGTGTTTTTTTTTTTTTCTGAAAACCAGAGTTCATCTTTTAAAGTTATGCTTCAGCATCTTGTGTTGTCAGAAATGGGGTTATTTTTGAGTGCACAGATTCATCTCAAAATGGCAGGTAAATACTATAAATCATATTTCTGACTTTCTGTTTTCCTCAGTTGGTCTGCTAGGACTGTCTATCTGATTTCTAGCTGCTACTGAAATGTAACCTTTGCTGTCTCAGGAGAAGCAAGAGGCCTTCTCATCTATGAAATAAGTGTCTGCCACCAGCAGTCCCTGAAAATCCCTCAGCATATACAGACATGCCATTCCCCAGAAGTAAATCCAGCGGATGAAAGGTACAGTGACATTGTATAGTCCTAGGGCTAATACCTTGAGATTCATTTTAGTCAAAGAGAGTAGCCCTAAATCCACAGAGGTGGTGGTGTTACTATCCACTAACAAGTACCTGTGAGAGCGTATAATCTGCTAAGAGTGGAAAACATTAGACCACTAGGTATGGAAAACATGGCACATCCTAAAATGGACATCTTTCAAAAATGAAAATAGTTTAAAGCAATCCTTTCTGACTTGGGAAATGACTTGCACCAATGCTTAAATAAGCATTGTACACATCAAACAAGTTATGGTTTACCAGATGTTGCATTTGGTGAAAAAACAAATGAAAATCTCCCACTGCAAAGAAAAGGAAATTCTGCATTATGAAATATAAGTCCCTAAACCAGCACAGGACAGGAACACTGGCTTTACATTAAATGTGGCCACTGCTGTAATCAAGATGAGTGCAGTGAATGAAGTTCACTTGCATGAATCTGAGGATGCACGGAGTACTTTAGCAACTGCTGAAAATGAGTGATAAACGTAACCATGGCATTGTTTTTAGAGTGTCGTGTGTTTTTCAGACATGGCTTTTAGAGCTCAGTTTATTTTCTAGAAATAAACTCTTATCTTTTAAAGCTGCCAAGCTAACAATCATCAGTTGGATCTTTTAAACAAACCTCTATGTCTGTGACCCCAGAAAACACTGGTTGAGATTGATGCAGATGTATGATATAAACACAAATCTTAGCAACAAATATATACCAATGGTAAATTGAACATAGAATTGTTGCAGCACTAAGGAGTTATGGTGTGTTGTGCAACAATCTTTGCCTAGTGATAAATTAAGAGGACAATTTGGCAGACTTTATATGCAAAAGTAGTATTTTTATTGGGAGCACCGTTTTCCTTAGCAATACCTGAAATATTGTTCTGGCTCTGCCAGAGGATGAACTGACATGACAACCGAATTACTTGTTCTGAGTTCTTGCTAGTAATGTCATTAGTCTATTGCAAGGTAACATCTTAGCTGTCTAAGTAAGCCAGGGTGACAATAGAAAAAGATGAAGATGTCCATTCATCAGGGTCAACATGAAGGCTGGACTGCACCAAGCAAGTGAACGAGACACTGACCTTTCGCCTTCAGGGAGCCTGTATTC
Organism: Aplodontia rufa; assembly: GCA_004027875.1. NCBI lineage: Eukaryota > Metazoa > Chordata > Mammalia > Rodentia > Aplodontiidae > Aplodontia > Aplodontia rufa. The sequence continues at coordinate 78,541 of PVKS010006106.1, forward strand.
TATTTAGGAGATGAAGTTCAGAGGAGACACAATCAGTGAGACAACATGATGTAAAGGAAGTCAAAATTGTGTTTTATGAAATATGATAAAATGGAAAAGCTATAGACAGAGCTGTAGGAGGATTATCAAGAGGTGTGTAACAACATCTCCTCTAATTTTTTTGGATAACTATATAAAGTAGTGGTTATTAACTCATGCTGCGTCCCACCTCAAATCTCTGAAATGAAAACTTAGAACTTGAGTCCTACTTGGGTACTCCCAAATTCTGAATTCCTTGCCCATACCACAGTTAGAGATTTCCTTGGGTACAGCAACCTGAAAGAATGGACTGGAAAAGATAAAATATGGCCCATCTCATGCAAAGAATTCTAGCCAGAATCCATTTCACAGTGGAGAGTAAGGAGTCTAAATTTGCTCTTTTCTCTGTATTTTATGAGGCTGAATGATCAATTTCCACTTTTAAGAACATCTGTGATTATATGATCTTTGTCCTAATTCATCAGCAACTCCGAGATGGAATTTGGAACCCATTATTTATCAGTGATTCAAGGTTTTACATGTATCAGAAGTCTTTCGAAAGCACAGAGTGCTGGGTTTTACTCTGAGTTCCTGAAACTCAGGAGTAGGAAACAAGTTTTTACTTTTATTTTTTTATTAAGACATTTAGTTATTGTACAATAAAAAATGCATTCAACAATATGATATGTGTACATTTTTTTTAATGAAAGAAGGACAGCAAGAGAGAGAGAGAATCAATTTTTATTGAGTTTTTCACAGTTCGTTGCTCTGACACTTAGTTGTGTACATGGGTGCCGAAAATTGAACCAGTGTACTCACGCATGCCAGGCAAGCGCTGTAACCGGCAAGCCACCGCTCCAGCCCAATATGTATATATTCTTAAAATTAGATTTACCCTCTAGAGCCCACCCTATTCTCCCACCTTTACCCCACCCCTCCCACCTCCTTCCTGATACATCTCTATGAATGCCCTAGAAAGAAGGACGGTGAGAAGAGAGAAAGAGAAAGAGAGAATCAATTTTTTTAATTTTTTTAATTTTTTAACAACCATACAAGTTTTTAACAAAATAATATAAAATGTGTATATAATTCTGGATATTGCAATTACCCCCAGGAGTGCCCCCCCAATTACCCTCCCTTAACCCGCCCTTCCACTTCCCACAATATCTCTAAAAAAGTATTAGGTTGTATAACATTACATCTTATCTGGATTTAACACATGCTGATAGACCAACTTTCTCACTGTCCAGGGTCTAGACCCCACCTCCACAGATGAGTGGAGACAATCGACCCTTAGTTCTCTGGGTTAAGCTGATTTTACTCAGCATGATCTCTTCATAGCCATCCATTTACCTTCAAAGGCTGCAATATCATTGTTTCTAATTGCTGTGTAAAATTCCATGGTATAAATGTACCACAGTTTTTGGATCCATTCTTCCAGTGAGGGACATCTGGGTTGTTTCCATAGCCTAGCAATAGTAAATTGTGCTGCTATGAACATCGATATTGCTGTGTCACTGTAATGTGCTGATTCTAAGTCCCCTGGAAAGATACCCAGGAGAGGAATAGCAGGGTCATATGGTGGGCTCATCCCTAGTTTTTTGAGGATTCTCCACACTGCTTTGCAGAGGGGCTGTACCAGTCTGCAGCTCCACCAACAGTGTGTTAGTGTGCCTTTCTCTCCACAGCCCCTCCAGCATTTATTATTGTTTATTTTCTTCACCTTTGCCATTCTGACTGGTGTAAGGTGATATCTTAATGTGGTTTTCATTTGCATTTCTCTGATTACTAGAGATTTAGAGCACTTTCTCATGTATTCATTGGCTTGATCAATGTCCTCTGGTGAGAAGTTTCTATTTAGCTCTTTGGCCCATTTATTAATTGGGCTGTTAGTGTTTTTGTAGTTGAGATTTTTGAGGATT